>JACXGK010002902.1:34543-49833 GCA_016801125.1 Novumbra hubbsi
TCCTGACTGTGACCCCCGGGCACATAGAGATGCCTAGAGGCCCCTCTACTGTCAGGTCCTGACTGTGACCCCCGGGCACATAAGGATGCCTAGAGGCCCCTCTACTGTCAGGTCCTGACTGTGACCCCCGGGCACATAGAGATGCCTAGAGGCCCCCAGCCAGGACCTGACAGCATAGTTCAAATATTGGGGCAGCAAGCTCTCCTTGTTCTGTCGCCGCCCCTGTAACTACATGGAGACTAACGACCTGGAGTCAGACACTGGCTGACTGAGAACACAGCATCGATATCACAGCAGACATGTCACACAGCACAAGATCAAACAGGAGATACACACTAGACAAACAGTAGAAACACCTGAGACACACTGGAGACACATTAGATGAACAGGAGAAACACAGTAGACACATTAGCTCTTTAAAGTATAAGGTCTTCTTGGGATTTCAACATCTGCCAGGCACTATCTGGACCTTTTGACCTCTCAGGAGGTCATCCTTTATAGTAGAATGATGTCCTTAATATTGTGGATTTTCAAAAACCTAAATAGATAACATTGTTTGAGAGTACATTGGTGAACATGTGTGAAGAGAATATAAAAGAAATTATGTTGAAATGTAGTTTATTGTAGTTTTTAGAGAAACACAGTATACTACAACAGGTAGGCTGATTTATTTCACATTTGAACATCCCCAGGGGTTCAAAATAACTCTACGTTGTTTATTGTATGAAAATATAACATAATAAACAGAAAATCTAAAACAATTTATTAAAAAAACTGTAAAATATCAACCAAAATTATACATTTGGTGGAACACTTTATATAAAAATCCAAAATTATGATAGTGTTTTTGTGGTCAAGATTCGGAAGGCTTCTACTTTACAGAAATACACAATCGACATGTCCCCTACAATATGGAAAAACAGTCTGGAGATATGAATAGAAATGTAACAGGTGTGCTTTTCAACGCAATTTTGCACACAAGCACTCACACACACACACATATGCCCCATTACTTCTAATCACATGCAATGACTGATATTGCAATATTATACTTAAGTGGCGCTGCTGTGCATGTGTAATCTGGATTTATTGTGCCTGTGTCAGTTGGCTCGTGTACACCCGCCTCTAACATACAGGTGCATCTCAAGAAATGGGAATATTGGGGAAAAGTTCATTTTTCCATTATTCAAATAAAAAAGTGACACCTTCATATATTCTTGAAACAAAAGTGACACCTTCATGTATTCTAGATTGTTGATACATAAAGTAAAACATTTTAAGCCGTTTTTGTTTCAATCTTGATGATTACGGCATAGAGCTCATGGAAATCCCAAATACAGTATCTCAAAATATTGAAATAAAACATTTACAATATAGAAATGTCAACCTGAGTAGAGCTCTAATCAGCTAATTAACTCCCAGAGCTTTCAATATCTAAGTCTTGGTAAGTGCACACAATCACAATGATGGGGAAGACTGCTGAATTGACAGTTGTCCAGAAGACTCCTTCCTCCACGAGGAAGGTAAGCCACAGAAGGTCATTGCTGAAAGGGCTGGCTGTTTGCATAGTGTTGTATCAGAGCATATTCAAGTTGACTGGAAGGGAAAAGTGTGGTAGGAAAAGGTGCACAAGCAACACAGATAACCGCAGCCTTGAGAGGATTGTCAAGCAAAGCCAAACTTGGGGAAGCTTCACATTGAGTGGACTGAGGCTGGAGTCAGTGCATCAAGAGCCACCACACACACACAGACGTGTTTAAGAAATGGTCTAAAAAAATACATTTCTAGTGTCAAGCCACTCTTGGCCCAAAGACAACGTCAGAAGTGTCTTACCTGGGCGAAGGAGACTGAACCATTGCTCAGGGGTCCAAATTCCTCTCTTGAGATGAAAGTACGTTTTGCATTTCATTTGGATCTAGGTCCCGGAGTCTGGAGGAAGAGTGCAGGCACAGAATCCCAGTTGCTTGAAGTCCAGTTGAGGTTTCCATGGTTACTGATGATTTGGGGTGTCACGCCATTCACTGGTGTAGGTCAACACTGTTTTATCAGGTCCAGAGTCAATGCAGCAATCTACCCGGAGATGTTAGAACACTTCATGCTTCCAACTGCTGACAAGCATTATGGAGATGCTGATTTCTTTTTCTAGCAGGACTTGGCACCTGCCCACAGTGCCAAACACTACTGGTAATTGGTTTGCTGCCCATGGTATTACTGTGCTTGATTGGCCAGCCAACTCGCCAGACTTAAACCCCATATAGAATCTATGGGGTACTGTCAAGAGGAAAATGAGATACACCAGACCTGACAAAACAGCCAAGCTGAAGGCCGCTATCAAAGCAACCTGGGCTTCCATACCACCTCAGCAGTGCCACTGGCTGATTGCCTCCATGTCACACTGCATTGATTCAGTAATTTGTGCAAAAATAGCCCTGACCAAGTATTGAGTGCATAAATTAAACATGCTTAGGAAATCTTTGCAGGTGTTATGAGTTAATTAGCTGAATAGAGCTTTTCTCCAGCTGACCATTCTGTTTTATTCTAATATTTTGGATTTCTTATTTTCATGAGGCATTTCACTGTTGGAATAATGTAGGCACAGGATGTGAACAAAAGAAGTATGTTAGCACCAGTTGTAAATAAGGCCTCTATGTGATAGAAATGGCTGCGGTGTAAGTGGTGTAAGTGTGAGAGGATGCAAATGGACAAGTAGCTTTTCGCAGTTTATCACCATTTAATTAGAGATGTTTTGCAGGAAAACTGAAGCCCTACAGTGAGATAATGACAACTCTGATTGAATGTGGAGGACTGTTTGGTAATAGGATAACTAGATCACTGCCTATTAGCCTGGCTTTACTGGCTTGTCTGTTCATGCACTGACATTGATATAAATCGCTACAATTCCAATCATGATTTCAGAAAGAAACAAACGTAGCTTTTATTGCCATAGTATTCTGTCGTCCTTGTAAGATGCCTTTTAAAATGTGTGAATCTACTGTTTATTTAATAGAAAGAGTACCCATCCATGTGCAGATATATATGTCACTGTATATCCAAAGTATAGCCGGGTAAAAAACACATATACAGTACCAGTCAAAAGTTGGGCCACATCTGCTAATTTATGTTTATTTCAACTTTTTTGTTCAGATTTACCACATGAGGATTTCCTGTATATTTTGTAGTAATAATGTACAACTGAAGTATAATAAAAAAGAATATACACCTAACCCTCACTCTAGCTCTAGGATCAACCTGAACCACTGAAGCTAACCTATGAGCTAACCACAGTACAGTCTTGAATTTTCACCATGTTTCACGTCTTCATGTGATTCCAGGACATTTTGGCAAGTGTTGGTCCTGAAAAGGTAGAAAAATAAGTACATACTATCACAGACCTAAACACACACACATACACACAAACACAGCGTTGTTAAGGTAACCTTTCTCTTCATTTGGACAGGAAGCATAACCATAAAGCAAACCAGTATGGGGACATTTTCAGGGTCAAATTCCAGGGAGATCTGGTGGGAGCTAACCATCAAGAAAATATTTTTTGTTTGTCTGTGTGTGTGTGTGTGTGAGCGAGAGAACCTTCAGTGCCCCAGTAGAGTCCTTGAGCAGTAATTACTACAGAGACAGATGGCAACGCTAACATTGTATCATGTAGCAGGTTTCTTCTTTGTTATAACACTGTCTGAAGTAACTAGTCTTGTCTCTGTTGTAAGACTGTCTACAGTAGCTCGTCTTTTCTCAGTTATAACACCGCCTCAGGTAGCGCGTTTTCTCTCTTTTATAACAGTGTTTCAAGTAACTAGTCTTGTCTCTGTTATAACATTGTCTCAGGTAGCTTGTCTCCTTTATATAATTACACTGTTTCAAGCAGTTAGTCTCATGTCTCTGTTATAACACGGTCTCAGTTAGCTAGTCGCTTTTATAATATTACACTGTCTTAAGTAATTAGTCTTGTGTCTCTGGTATAACACAGTCTCAGGTAGCTAGTATTCTTTATATTATTACACGGTCTCAAGTAGTCTCATATCTCTGTAATAACACTGTCTCAGGTATATGTACTCCTTTATATTATAAGACTGTCTCATTTAGCTAGTCTCCTTTCTTGGTTATAACACTGTCTCGGGAAGGCGGTCTTCTTTTTATTATAACACTGGTCTCTGGTAGATAGTTTAGTCTCTCTGTTATAACACCTTCTTCTTTCTTATCCTTCTCCAACAGGATGTCTGTTAATGCCTCCTAGATTTGCTTATGCGTCTCATGCGGTGACATGCGGTGGCAAGGTATTCCCTATTATTTATTATTATTTATGACTGGAAAGGCTACTTGGAAAGCCAGTCTAGAAAATTTTTTTAGTGAATGGCAACTTTCTCCTTTCCCAGATTCTTACTCCCTGGACAGGCCTGTTTCTTATTTATCTTCATAGACTGGGCCCCAATTATATCTCCTTCGTATAGTATTGTGCACGATTCTTTTCAGATTAATAGGACTCACCCAGGGACTCTTTCGCTTGAGACTGTCTACTCTTATATGGTGCTGAACATCAATATTACAATTATATCTGTGACTATTTCACTGGTACCGAATCCTCTGAGAAATTCTGTTACTGTGTTTGTGTTGTGTTCCTCTGACCTTTTATATGTGGGGTAAACTGTCACAACAGAAATGCACCTCTTCGCTTCACCTTGACATAATAAACTCTTTTTATATGGACCATACTATTATCTGCTTAAGGCTTATATTCATAGCATATCATATTACAGTTGCACTCTGATTTTTACCTGCTCGATATTTCCCCCAGGGACAGAGAAATGGAGACAGTGAGTAATCGAGTGGGAGAGATTTTTCTTTTTTTTATGTCCCCCAATATTCGGTGCATGACTTTTGCACATAAGGTTCATATTCCGCTATATAGAGTACAGGGTGCCATTTGGGTTCAGCATGTTCTTTTAACTGTCCATGATTAAACACAACCCACTGAGTAGCTAAGGCTACAAAACAATATTGTTATTGCATTGTGAGAAGACATTTTAAAACAAGATACTCCAATAGAAAGTTCATTAATTTGTATGCAGAGCACACTACACATGTCTCGTGATTGTCAGACTGTGCATTGCGGTTTTCATTTCATTTTTATCATGTGTCTGCAGTAACATTTCTAATAGATGCTACAAGAGCATGTGGAATGGGTTTGCCATTATTTAGCTTGTGTGATGTCAAAATAGTTTCTCTGACTGATTTTCTGACTATTATAGACCACCGGTCTTATTACTCTCTGCATGATGTGTTTAATATGTTGCAAATGAGGCAAAATGCAAATTTTCTTCTCTTTCTGCATCCTCCAACCAACACCACTCAAACATATTTTATTTGCTAGTCATTCCGCCTACCTTTCTTAAACCAAGTAAACATTTTCAACTTCATTAAACATGATGTCTTTACCCTGGGAATACATTTTGATAGGCTAGCTTCAATGGGGCCTATTCATGAGTTGTCTAGTGACTTTTCCAGTCAAATGTAAAAAATCAGAGTCAATATAGTTCCATTTCCAGTACAAAACAACCACACATGGCCTCCTTTTTCTACACCACTTCAAAAGACTCAACTATAGTTGTGACATGCATTTTGTAAAACAGTTATTAAAGTAAAAATGTAAATCCCAAGGTATTTGCATGCTCTGGCCTACTGAAAAGGTGCGAATGAAAACATTATCATGACAAGTTGTTTTGTTCTGGATAGGCAGAATCACCAATGAAGCAGCAGCGGTACGCTCTAGTATTACTGAGCCATCAACTAAGCTTATTTACCTATGTGAGTTCACTTAGATCCGATTGTTTATGTGACAAATTGAGAACATCTTATATGTGCCATTCAGATATTATTTTTGGAGGAAGCACTATTGACAGGTGTATTGTGTCTGGAGAATGCCCTTGTTATACACTTCAGGGCTTCTGTAGCTACAGCCATAGAAAGAGAAAAGGAAATATGTCCAGAGATTCTCTGGAGATTTGGCTAGAAAGAAAAGGTAGAAAATGCTGAGAAGAGTTTTGTGTTCTAACAAAACCATGCTTATAGGTGATATCACAAAGAACATACCTTTTGTGCTCAAGCGTTTTGTTAGATACCATCCACTTTGATTCGTGAACACAATAATATACCGAAAATCAGGGGAGAACTGTAATAAATGCACACAGAGAAGGACGCAGAGCGCAGGAGGTTTAATTGGAAGCTACATGATCAAGGGACAGGCTGGCTGGAAGTAGGAGGGCAGGCAGGAGGTCGGTCACCGGGCATCAAGGTAGACAAGAGGTCAACGTACGGAAGATAATAATCCAGAGGGGTTTTTGACAAGCAGGCGTCCGGATACAAAAAGAGGCTTTCACACTTATCTAAGACAAGGGGAAAAATACTGGACAACCAACCTTACTAAAGTTGCAAATCACACAAACAATACCTCACAAGGACAGGGTGTGAATGACCAGGCTTAAATAAAGGCGGCCAGGAGAAGACAGACAGCCAGGTGAGTGGCATTAGCTGATTAGTACTTCCCAGCCTGGTAGAAATGTCAAGGATGAGTGGTGAAGGCAGACCTGACATGAACTTCCAATGTGTAAATGGATATTAGATTATCTTGGCTCCTGTGAGAATTGATAAATATTAAACTGCCTCTTCTGTAATAGATGTAGTCTATACAAATGTAATTTCTATGTTGTACGGAAAACATTAAACATGTTTTTGTATAAATAAGTACTGTCACTGTATACATAATACATAATAAATGGACAGAAAATGGGTAACAGTTGGTATTAAATAAGTATTAATATTACTTTCAATGATGTTCATTCTTAAACTAAAACTTTCAAAAATAAACTAAACAATGATAATACATGATTTAGAGCATGCATATACATACTGTAACAGTGCCTTTACACCCTCTTGAACTTTTTCAATATACTCACTCGTTAGTGCCTCTTCTTGGGTATGCCTTCATCAGTTTGCACCCCGTGATTTGGGAAGTTTCTTTCATTCTTCCTTGTTGATAATTCCAAGCTCTATCAGATTGGACAAGGAGTATTGGGTTTACAATGATCTTCAGGTCTTTCCTCCAATGTTATGTGGTATTCAAGTCCAGGCTTGTCTGGGCCATTTAAGGACAGTCACATAGTTCACTACTGAAGGCTCTCCATAATTGTCTTGACTGTGTGCTTCAGGTTGTTGTCATGTTGTCCACTAAGATAAAAAGGCTGAATGCAGCAGAGATGGTTGTCTTTCAGCCAGGTTTTTGTCGTGTTGTCCGCTAAGGTATTAAGGTTGAATACAGCAGAGGTATTTGTCCTTCTGGCAGGTAGTTGCACGTCTACAGAGAAACTCTGAAGCTCTGTTGCAGTGGCTAATGGGTTCACCTCCCAGACCATGGTCCTTCCTTCTCCGTTATTACCTTTTGCCAGATAGCCAGCTCTTTGAATTTTTTTTTTTTTTAACTGAGTGACTTTGTATTCATTTGATCAACCAGGAAAAGACAGTGGTATTTACAGCCCAGTCACAAAATCAATGCAGCTTTCCAACATTCGATAGCAATGAGATGTAATCAATAGGGAAGTATTGCAGCCAATCACAACCTCACACACTGAACTTTCTTCGCATTAATCCATTTCCAAAGTAGTGATATCCGGTCACCCAATAGCCAGGCTATGACAGTGTCAACCATCCGATCCTCCTCCATCATCCCCTTGAAAATAAAACAGCAGTCCAGCTATTTTTCAGTGAACCTAGTTTTTTTTAATCTAAACTGAATCCACAGAACATTTTGAGGACGAGTTTCACAAAGATCATAGATGGAGGGCTTTAACAGGAGTTAAAGACAATCAGGAGTTGTTTTTGTCTTTGACACTGTGAAGACCCGGTTGCAGGGAGGTGGTCTGAGTCAGAGCCACTGCTGGTGTACCCCAGGGATCAGTTAATGGCCCACTCCGCTGTTCTCTCTATACAAGGTCACTTGGCACTGTTATATCCGCATATTGCCTGTCTTATCATTGCTATGACGATGACACCCAACTTTCCATTTGTTAGTGAAATAAACCGATTACCTTGAAGACTGAAAACTTGTAACTATCATATTTTTACATCACTGTACATTGTCTATAATATTGCACCAACATTCCATTTTATTCTTTTAAACCCTGTGTGTAATGTTCAGTTGCAATTGCAAATTGTTGATTTTTTGTTTTGACATACGTTTTTTATTATAGCTTTTATATTATAATTACTTTCCATTATTCCATATTTGAACACGTTTTACACGCAAATAAAGCCCTTGAATTGAATTGACCGAGGCTCCGGGAGAGACAGAAAAAGATAGACTAAGAAAGAGAGAGTGAGGGAAATTGTGATTGATGCACCTTAAATGCTGGCAGACCAACACTATACAGAAGAAGAGGAGGAAATGTCACGTCAAGCTAATAGACCATCCAGAGGGCCCTTCCAGCAAGTGTGCAACCATTCATCCACTACAAGCTAAATGGAATCCCATAAGACACCACAGTATTTTTGAGCTTGCACAGTTTCACACAAATATATATGGTGTGCAAATGTAATGGCATGAACATTTCTTTATGTCAGATTAAAAAGACACATATACACAATAAAATTCCTCCTAAATGAATTGTTTAATTGTTAATTTGGGTTATTTAATTGAAAGTTATAGAGGGAATTTTATGCTTGTCCTGTTGATTAGAAGTGGTCCGCGATTTGCATCATTCAAGTTATGAGTGTGTTCTAAAGTTGATGCGTTTTTAAACGCACATCTGCTCTGAGGAAGTCACCCTCTGAGGTTTTTCAACAACACATGACCACAGAGGCACTCCAAAAAGTGCATAGGACAAATGTGGGTGGATTGAAATTGACAGAATTTGGGTGATTGGGAACAGGGGAGTGAGCTGCATTCATGGTGAACGGGATGTGCTGCTGTGTTCAGAAAGCAGAGGATAAGAATTGAAGGTTGATCTGGGGGTCGTTCTAACATTCCTTGGAAATAACATTTACAGCAGATGTTAAGAAACATTAAATGGGAGTTAATCCCGACATTCTGAGAGCACAACTCTGGTATATGTGTGTGTTTCGTTCATGTGGCTTATGTGTGTGTGTGTGTGTGTTTCCTTAAAAATTGTCCCCCAATGAAAGTTGTAGCAGTGCTTTTTTTTATCTCACAGCAACACAATGGTTGGTTACGCAGTGCAACAGTTCACATTAACATCTCATCTATCAAAGACAGAACTGGAAAACCTGTTATTGGGTTCCTCCGCACACACACACACAAGAATCCCCCCTCTTCTGCACAGCTGCCTGCGCACGGCTCCCAATGAAGCAGTGGAGCCGGCTAAGATGTTTAATGGAGCCTACTGAGACATAGGCTACTGTAATTACAGAGGCAGAGAGACTGGAACACACACACGCACACACACACGCACGCACACACACACACACCATCTTAACTGGCCATCTATATCAATAGCGGCCAATGCTCCTCTAGTGAATTATTTGTGCTCTCGCGGTTGGTACTCCCTTTCCTCCGTGCGACGGGGGAGACTGATGGGGGAGGCTGATGCGGAAGGCGGCTCCCGGTGGCAGGTGGCACATTTGCCCGTGGTGAGGTGTTGTGCCAGATGCCCGATGGAGCGTCGGGGTGCCTCACCGGCCGCTCCTTTGTAAGACAGGGGGGTTTTAAGCGCTGAGCACCACTGTCCGACGGAGATCCAGGTGACGGCAGGAGATCCCTGACTCCGCCCCCCGGTTACTGTGGGCTGCCAACGCCAAGGCATAGCAAGAGTCTCGATGATGGAGAGGCACTGTACCGGCAAGGACGACTTACACACTCAGCGGGTTTTGCCATGATGGCCTGTCAGTTTGACCATGTGGACCCAATGTTTCCTTGGCTGCCACATCACATGTAAACACCGTTGGGACATGACGGTATGGGAAAGGTGCATTAAACTGCATAAACTCTGTGGCACGAAGTAGCGCTTCTTGCCCAGCAGATGGTCTAGAATCAGTGGTTATTAATACAGGGGAGGGAAGCAGACGAATGAGAGTAGCGACGGGGATGAGAAGAGTGTGGAAGAGAGGAGAAAATGGAGATAAGAGGAGGGTTGGAGGAGAGAGAAAAAGCAAAATGCAGGAGTACATTGCTATAATGTCATGATATTACTGGGTTGGTGGGAACCACAGTCATCATGTCAAAAGCTACCGGGATTATGGTCTATATATGAAAATGCTACCTCAGGATTATACACTGCTACAAAAAAACAATAAGGGAAGACTTAAATCACACATCGGGTCTCGATGAGGGAATGTATTTAAGTCTTTACCGCACTGTAACTTGTATAATTCGTGGAGAACAAATTAACGTAACATCGGTCAATGGAAAACAAAACAACCAACCGATTGACGACTGGATCCAAGCTCTGAAAAATCTAAGTAAACAATTTAAATCACAGGCTGTCCCCACATGCGTTAATTTCATCAGGCAACTAAAGTGGCTCAGTAGTGTGTTTGGTCCCCACGTACCTGTATGCACTCCCGACAACATCTGGACATCCTCTTGATGAGACGACGGATGGTGTCCTGGGGGATCTCCTCCCAGACCTGGATCAGGGCATAAGTGAGCTGCTGGGCAGTCTGGGGCGCTAATTGTTGTTGTCGGATGCACCGATACTGAACATCCCAGAGGTTCTCAATTGGATCTAGGTCTGGGGAACGTGAGGGACAGTCAATGCACTGAACTGCCTACACACGCATCGCCAGGAGGAACCCAGGGCCCTCTGCTCCAGTGTGGTCTAACAAGGGGTCTGAAGATTTCTTCCTGTTACCTAACCGCAGTCAGGGTATCGTCAACTAGCTCATGGAGGTCCGTGCGCCCCTCCAAGGATATGACTCCCCAGACAATCACTGACCCACCACCAAACCGGTCATGCATCACAATGTTCACCACGGCGTCTCCAGACCCTCACGTCTCTCACGTGTGCTCAGTATGAACCCGCTCTTATGTGCGAATCGGAACAGGGCGCCAATGGTGGACATGACTATGCTGGTATGCTCTGGCGAATGCCAATCAAGCATACCGTCTCCTGGTATCTCCTTTATGTTTTTGAGACTGTACTGGGAAACACTGCAAACCTTACCTAGTAGTTGACCAGGACACTAGCAAACCCCAAACTAAAAAGAAGAATCAGTGAGAAAGGATATGAATAGAGCAATTGTCTGTGGCATGGGGACTTATTATATGGTTATATGCACATGTTTTGGTCCCCATAAATAATGCACTTAGTATGTAATATAACGGTGTGTAAATTCTTCAAATCTGCTCTCATCCATTTTTACATATTTGAAGGTGAGTATTTTATATTATTGATCATAAGACCTTCAGAAATCAGTGATTCACACAAAATACTACCATACTACCAAAGTACTTAATATTGGGCACATCAGGCTCATTTGGTGGTACATTCTACAACATTCTACAACATTCTATAAATTATATAGATTAAATATAACACATTTTTGGGCATATTATGAATACATTTCATAAAGGTATGCTCATGCAAAATTGTCTAACAAGACCAATTGAGGTGTTTGGAAGTCATACTAAAACAAGGGCGTTGTGGGTTAATGGATGACTACTGTGCCTAGAAATCTTTTTAAAAGCCTGTTCTAGCTTTAGGTTGCAGTTTTGTACCTTTGTACAAAATTATAGTGTCTCCATTACTTTTGCATTACAATTCCATTGCTAAGCTATAATGTCAATGGCACAAAATGGGCAATTCTGGACAGTACTCGTCACGTCGGTGGGTAGTGAAGAAAGCAAGCGCAGACATCATGCGATGTATACGTAGTTTTATAGAAAACAAACGATATACGTACGTACTTACGATAATGATAAAGAAGCGCGCCGGACAAAACAGCGGCGGGAAACAGAAACGTACCGCGTACTAACTACAAACAACGAAGGACACAAACGGGCACATTTATACACACACACAATGAAACAGAATGAAAAACAGGTGTGAGTAGTCAACGGCAATGAATGAGTCCGGATTGCATTAACAAAACAAGAGTTCAACACAGACAGAACAGCACAGAACGTGGCTGCGCTGGCTTAATTGTCGCAGTATTCTAGTTATATCTGGTGTTTTATATCTTATATAATTGCAACCGTCATTTTATTTGTGAAGCACAATAAATTATTTATTTTTTATTTGTGTTCATATTTTGTAAAGATTTAACTTTTTAAAGTATTTCTGATTGCTCAAAGCTGTATGATTAGAAGAGATGAATAAGTAATGTATATTGTTTTGTACCAATAACCATTGCTATTTATAGTGTAAAATCCTTATATGAAAATATACGTGACGGACTAGTATCACAGAGAAAGATGCTCTTGCTGCACTGCTATCACACTTGAAACTAGGGACCCTAAAAATACAATGAGCATCAGCTGCAAGTCAACCTGACAGACCCCCCAGGCCCATGGTCTATGTCCAAAATACTACCCTTTCCCTAGTGCATTACATTTCACCACTGCCATTAGGACTAAAGTAGTGATTCATACATTTAATTGAATAGGGTGACATTTGGGACAAATGGGCTCTGGTGAGTTTTCATAATGTTCTAGTCTTTCTTAATCTATGTAGGGAAAAGCGTGCCATTTGGACAGAAGATCATGTTAATGAGACATTTCCTGTGGCTCCCAGGCATTCAACAGCATCACGCTAAGGTATGATATCATCATGGTAAAGTAACTCACTAGCAAAAATCTCCCTTTTCAGAGTTAATGTTCTGTCGACTCATAGTGAATGTTGTTGACTCATCTTATATTCGGAGGTGGCCAAAGTATAAATCAGAGGGGGAAAACATGTCAAATACTCATCCTTAGGCTTGCATCACACTCCTTACAAAATGCCAGGGTGTATTATGAAATACTCCACAGGAGGACGAGCTGGCCAAGTTTTACAGATGGATGAGTTGACCAAACATCTGACTGCCCCATTCACACTTTCACACCATTCCAACACAAATGATATGCCTTTTAATGTGCTGGAAGAAAAGATTGTGTAAGTTTGCATAAACTTTAAAAACTTACAGCTGCCAATGTGGCTGGACTTTATACTCCTATACCTTTACTCTCCTGTCCTTTACTCTCAGACCTCTACCTCCCTGTCCTTTACTCCAAGACCTTTACTCCCCTGTCATTTACTCCCAGACCTCTACCTCCCTGTCATTTACTCCTAGACCTTTATTCCCCTGTCATTTACTCCTAGACCTTTATTCCCCTGTCATTTACTCCCAGACCTCTACCTCCCTGTCATTTACTCCTAGACCTTTATTCCCCAGTCTTTTACTCCCAGACCTCTACCTCCCTGTCATTTACTCCTAGACCTTTATTCCCCTGTCTTTTACTCCCAGACCTCTACCTCCCTGTCATTTACTCCTAGACCTTTATTCCCCTGTCTTTTACTCCCAGACCTCTACCTACCTGTCATTTACTCCCAGACCTCTCATTCCCAGTTCTCTATCTTTCCGGATCTCACATTTCCTGTCCTCTATCGTTCCAGATCTCACATTTCTTGTCCTCTATCGTTTTAGATCTCACATTTCCAGTCTTCTCCTCTTACACCTCTCATTCCTTGTCCATCATAATTTATAATGTGCACATTTACTTTTTTTACTCTCACCCCACTCATCTACACCTGCTATCTCTTTCCCACCCTCTCCCACCCCGCTCCCACCTCCCACCCTCTCCCACTCCTCTCCCACTCATCTCCCACACCCACCCCTCTCCCACCCCTCTCCCAACCACAACTCTCCCATTCTCTCCTACTCCTCACCCACTCTTCTCCCTTCTCCTCTTCCACTCCTCTCCCTTCTCATCTTCCACTCTTCTCCCTTATCCTATTACACTCCTCTCCTCCTTTCCTAATCCTCTCTCTTTTCCATGTGTTCTTCAGGGGTCAGGGGTGATGCCGTGCAGCCAGATCTGTGTTAACATGTTCATTTATCAAATCTCTGAAGTACACGATTGAGTCCCAAATGGCACCTTATTTCCTTTGATCCAGAACTCTTCTAGCAGTGCACTACAAAGGAAGCAAGGTGCCACTTGGGAGGGACTGCATGAATAATAAATAACGGATTAACACATTTGCAAAAGTAGGATTTGAAAAGATAGAGAGTGAACTGAATGTAAAGCTCATTACTGCATGGTGATATGTATAGACAGTATGGCTCTATGCAGAGCACACATTAATGAACAGGTTTCATCCATAATCATCATGAAGCTTTAGTCAGAAACTCCCCAATAATCATTTGACGTTCATAATCATTGAGATCTGTTGCTCTTGTTACAGTTACTTAAATAATGGTTCTATTTTTGTGCTAATTTTTTGCGCTTATTATTTTTGGTGTTTTTATGTTATATTTTGCATTATCACAGTCTTAATCAACTAATTCATTTAGTACCAATTTAATCTGTGTAGACACAGATCAGTCCGAATGGAAAACTCTTTATTTGGATTTAGAGCACATTGTATTAGGAATGCACTGCTCAATGGACAGCAATTAAAAACACAATATGACACAATCTCAAAAATGTAACTGAGATACTGCCTAGTAGAGTTTAAACACAGATTCATCCGTAAAGAAAACAATTCTCCAGCAGAGCAGTGGCCATTGAAGGTGTGCATTGGTCCAATGTGAAATGCAGCCAGGCCAACATCCTGTGAGGAGGAAGAACCTGCTGACAAGCTTCCCTATTGGATGTGTTTTGTTAGTGCAGAAATTCTAAGGGTGGGGCAATTATACATATTCATCAGCTGTCCATGTGGCTGGACTCCTGCAGCTAAAGAAGTGTGATGTAGTGGTCTTGGTGTGATGTGGTTACACATGATCTGTGGTTGAGAGGCCATTATGTAGTGGTCCTGGTGTGATGTGGTTGAGAGGCCATTATGTAGTGGTCCTGGTGTGATGTGGTTACACATGATCTGTGGTTGAGAGGCCATTATGTAGTGGTCCTGGTGTGATGTGGTTACACATGATCTGTGGTTGAGAGGCCATTATGTAGTGTTCCTGGTGTGATGTGGTTACACATGATCTGTGGTTGAGAGGCCATTATGTAGTGGTCCTGGTGTGATGTGGTTACACATGATCTGTGGTTGAGAGGCCATTATGTAGTGGTCCTGGTGTGATGTGGTTACACATGATCTGTGGTTGAGAGGCCATTATGTAGTGGTCCTGGT
>JACXGK010002903.1:0-49669 GCA_016801125.1 Novumbra hubbsi
CCGTGAGCTGTTGAGACAAGCACAAACAATAAACCACACCGGGTGTGGCTAGAAATGAACCTAAGTAGGCTCCCCAATCAGAGTCAACTGAATGCAGCTGCTCTGACTGGGGAGCCCACAATGGCATGAAGAGGGCTAGAGGCCTCACAAAAAGTCTTGCCCTGAAATGGCCAGGGGCTCGCAGCCAGGGCATGACAATAAGTAAGTCATATTAGAGCAGTGTCTAACAAACTATGAGACTATTATCTTTCTTTACACCCGTTCATACTCTCAAAATACAGAAGGAAAATATGTCTTCAGGGAGGAGTATGCCCAGACCCCCATAAGAGGCTTATCCCTTGCTATCCATGAATGTCTAGTAACTTCTCTGGCAATACCAATGGCAATATGCAATCCCCCTAAACAGCAGAATCACTGCCAGACACTACCATGTGCATGGAAGAGTGTGTCATGAAATGATGCCCATTGATGCTGTAAAGATGCAACTATGTTAGAGATCTAGCAAGCCTTCCTGGCTTACCAGACACTAAAACCAAGTATTTATTCCCAATGAGGCAATGTGAACCAGCCATCTTGGTAAATGGGAATAAACTGAACTTGGTGTATTCGTACTAGTCTGGCCAGCATAACCTCCATTATTGTACCTGTCTGACAGGTGTTGTCCCCCTAATCATACCAGTTTGACCATCGTACCAGTCTAATTGGCATCAGCTCTGTAGGCATACCAGTTCGACTGGCGTTGGCTCCATAATCGTATTAGTCCCACACACAAAGACCATTTATTCCCATATGCATCGCCCTCTGCCTTGTTAAAATAATATAACCCATCTTGGAAAATGGGAATTAACTGAACTTGGTGATGAGGTTCAAACTAAAGGCATTGAGTCTGTCATAACACCAGTCAAGAGCATACTAACCATTGCGTCTCACTGAACAATCGCCTTGTGCCTCGCTGAAGCAATACCTAACAACGATCCTGGTAAATGGAATTAACGGCACATTTCCCAACCTCTGTTGGATCTCTCTCACACACACACACCAAGTTATTTTATACCAAGCACGTGGTCTTATTAAACCCCACCACGTGCGTCACTGAGGCGATACTGAAACTGCAATACTGAAATCTGAAACTGACATGCCTTCACCTTGGAGTCCAGCATTAATCTCTTTGGCAATAATCTTTGGTTCTTTTTCTACCACTCGCACTAACCTTCTGTTCAATCTTGGTTAAATCTTCCTCTTGCGACCGTGCCCAGTGAGGTTGGCTACAGTTCCATGGACCTTCATGCTGAAGCATACCCTATAGTGAGTAACAAGATGGCGCCAGTGTATGCAGCGATTTGTCTTTGTCTTCCTTGTCTGCTCAATGTTTTAGTTGCTGCTGCTTTGTTTTTCTGTGTATTTTGCCAAGATGCCTCTGCTTTAATTGTTTATGATCGTCAAGCTCTTTTCAACATCCGAGCCTCAGTACAGTTGTTGCCGTCAAAGCACAACTTTGGAAACCAAACTACGAGTCTCCCTCCCTTATCCATTATACCTACAGCCCTGTGCCGCCTATCCTGTGCATCATTCGAGCTGCCGCTATTTCAGTTCAATCGTCCTATTCCTGTGTTGTGCTTGGTAGTGTACTGTCCAGTGTAAGTTCACTAAGGATTTTATAAAGGACTTTGCAGATTTTCTATCGGCGATTATGTTCCAATATGATCACCTTTTAATTGTTACTGATGTTAATATACACGAATGCAGTGAAAACAGTTGGTCATTTTATTAACCCATTTAATCCCAGATTTTTCCCACACATGAAAATATACAAATCATGTGTCATTAGTAATCAATTATTCTTTTTTTGAAATTTTAAAGGAAAAGTAGGTAAAAACGTATGTTTTATGGGGTTGATTTTAGTTCATCTTAGTGACTCTATCAATCTTACCCAGTCAGTTACTGGGCCGACACATTGGCCCGAAGGAGATACTTTGGACCTTGTTTTGTCTTACGGTTTATGTGTTCATATCAATGATATTTGTGACACATGTATAACCAATCACTTGCTTGTTCTGCGTCTGGTTGTCCACGCGGAACCTGCCGCTCCGGTTGCCCTGCTGGTTGTCCTGCGGTTTGTGGGGCCGTTTAAAATCCTGAGGGGAGTCAATGAGGTTTCGTATAGATTGCTGTTACCTGTCTCGTATCGCCTCAATCCAACATTTCATGTGTCTCTCCTCAGGCCGATGGTGACTGGTCCCCTCCAGGAGCATGCTGTGCGGGGGACTCCCCCTCCGCCGTTGGATGTTGACAGGACGCCTTCGTATGCGGTCCGGTCCCTTCGGGATTCGCTGCGCCGGGGGGGGTCTTCAGTATCTCGTGGAGTGGGAGGGTTACGGCCCGGAGGAGCGGAGCTGAGTGCCCTGGGTGGACGTTCTGGACCCTTCGCTCATGCGGGATTTCCATCGGCGCCGTCCGGACCGCCCCACGTCCTTCGGGTCGTCCCCAGGTCCCCAATCGCAAATTGTGTTCCTGCACGTCGCCAGCATGTGATTAATCCTCAAACTACGTTGCAGTTTTCTAACGCTTTAAGAGTCTCTGCTTTGTAACCTGGATGGCTGCTGTGATCTCATTGCTGAGGAGCTCATTAACCTCCATGTCTCCACTTGTACTGATATCTTGGATTCTGTTGCTCCATTTAGGACTAGACACTTAAAACATCTTCAGAGCCAAGGCTGAATGATAATACCCGCTCTCTAAGGAGCTAATGTAGACAAGCTGAGAGGGAGTGGAAGAAGGATAAGGATTGTTATGTTATATGTTTTAACTATGATTGGGTTTAGTATTCTTATTCTGATGAATACTTGTCTTAATTTTGGGTGTTTTCCAGCTGCCTTTAAACGTGCTGTAGTGCAGCCTCTTATCAAAAAGGCAAATCTAGATCCTAATATTCTCTCTAACTTCAGGCCTATTTCCAAACTTCCTTTTCTAAAGTATTGTAGAAATTAGTTCTTAATCAAATTAGAAAATGTTAGATAATCATGGCTTTTAGGCGAATGCCTTTGATACTGATAGGAGTTTCTCGGTCCACCTAGCCGAATATTCTTTGACTACTGCCCCTGTCACTTGTGGAGTCCCTCAAGGCTCCATTTTGGGCTTCATCCTCTATTCACTGTAAATGCTGCCCATGGAGTCAATTTTTAAGAAACACAATATTCCTTTTCACTGCTTTGCTGTCGATGTACAAATTGGGTGATGCCTGACTGTTGGGTGATCCTTTGGGCCCTTTAGCCTCTTGCAGTCAATCTTTTGTTAAGAATCTTGGTGTTATTTTAGATAGCTCCTTACAATTTATTAGTCAGCTGACCGAGCCTTTGCAGTATGTGCTCTCATCCTCTGAAACAGTTTACCTCTCCAAATTCGAGCTGCGCAGACCATAAACAAATTTTAGTCGCTGTTAAACACACCTTTTTCGCTTTGACTTTTAACAAATTTTGCATTTGTTAATTTTTTTATTCTAGATTTTTGTCCTCTCCAGCACATTGGTCAACCATAATTTTTTAAATGTGCTATGTAAATAAATGTTACATTGACTTTGAACCTCATAATAATATTTGCAACTGTTGTCTATTTACTTTTACCTTTACCATGCTTGTCTATTACTTTCTTTCTGATCTCCTGAGACAACTCACTCCTTTGCTTTCACTGGACCATGTTCAGTGTGGTGCACACAATTATAGGAGACTAATGATACTAATTAAATAAACGAAATTAAAAGTTTAAGCAGCCCTGCGCAGACATCAACAAAGCATGCCATCCAGCTATCAAGTTACTTAGAACCAAAGATTCACAGCAGGACGTCATGCAGACCCAGGGCAAAATTTGTGAAATACCCCCTATACATGCACTCAATCAAGGAATAACTGCGGCAAACTGAGGTCAACCTGAGCAGAAAATGGGTGTGGAAGCCTTGACTCTTTCTACCAAACCACTTTTTGGCGCCCAACACGACGTATGAAATCCAACATGTTCGCTTTCAGCAGGAAGTCAAACAATTTGTCGGGAGAGCCAGGGATGGTTCAATGCACAGTTACTATTTATGTGCCGATTTCAACAGATTGAACATATGAAACCGTAAATGGGGAATTTGGCAATGGGTACCCAAACATTTGTCCGTAACTGTGTCCAACAAATGGAGCTGGGTAAAAAGAAAGGAGGTGGGAGCATCTCAGCCAGAAGGGGCAGAATGAAAAGTGAGAGGCGTAAGGAGTAGAGATCACCACAGGCACTCTGGTCAGGATCCCATATAGAAAGAAAACTTAAGATTCATAACCTTTTCGTACAACACTCCGCATGATAAGTCTCTAATTATCTGTGATTGAATTCCTTGAGCTGTCATAATATATCAATAGTAGGTTGACCGAGAAAAATAATTATATCATTTATTTTAGGCTTCTGCTGTTGCCAAAGAGAGGAGTAACAAAATGCCCCTTCAATGAAATGGGCCTGACACCCAAACAGGAAAAACTAGACTAACACAGAACACCACATAAAGATTGGGAAGTCCTAAAAAACCAGTGTGATATAGTGTGGGGGTGAGCAGATTTCCAGTTCAGGAGATTCCTTTGCAAAGCCAGTAAGGGAGAGGAAAAGCCACAATATCTGCTTGGCTGAGGGCATAAAACAGCTATTATGGGGCATGGTTGCAGGTTAACGTTTAGAACTTCAGATAACATTTGGAAAATAAATTCCCAATAGTTCTGAAGGGCAGGGCACTAAGTGAACATAAGATTAAGGTCACATGGGGAGACATGAAATCTATTCTTTTACATTCACATTTGGATACATTTTAGCTAGTCTTAATTTAAAAAAATTTGCCCTATGCACAACCTTAAATTGTATAAGGCCAGTGGAGTGAACCCTGTCAATCGCATCATCTCACCACTCCCAGGCAGATTCATCTTTGTTAGTGGAGTGCTGGTCCAATGACAGAATTACCAAATAGATCTCAAAGTTTAATCCCATCTGTCAAGGTAGTACGGACCATATATACTATCCCAGGGGTGGCTAGGGGGTTCAGCGGGGAAGCCAGAAAACTGTGAGGAGGCCCAATGCTTGACTTGCTTGGAAAGAACATAAGGACAAAGTGAGAAAAGATTTAGAAATGCAGGACCACACCTCAAGGTGGCACCATGGTGTATCTGGATCATGCAACCAGAATGAGAATTTCAGAAAATTGGCAGCCCATTAGTTGTACAAAAAGTAGCAGCCCTTGTAAAAATTAACAGCATTAATTGTGACGAGGCCTCAACTAAATTAGAATTTTTTATGCAAAGAACAGCTGACCCTGGGTACTTTACCTCCCCAGATAACCTTACAGCTCATTAAAATAATTAATAATTCCTCCTGAAAAGTGATGAAATAAAATGCTTCTGTAGCATGTATACTTGCATGCCTTTGTATGTCATAGAATATAGCAAGGGAGCTGTGGAAAAAAAAATACGAATCATTGCTTAATCTACAAAGATATTCTAAAATTGCCTGGAAACATCTGTTGGTAACCCTTAGAAAAGATAATAAATAATTGGTTTATAGTGATATTTTAAACTTACTATCACACGTCTCCAATCTTGTAGTCAGTCAAACAGCTTATTTAAAAGAAGAAAATTCACTGTCCTGTTTGGTATCATTGTGTGCATCACACTGAACATGGACCAGAGGAAGGGTTAGGGTTAGGAGAGAGTTATCTGAGGAGATCAGAAAGAAAATAATAGACAATTATGGTAAAGGTAAAGGCTATAAGACCATTTCCAAGCAGCTTGATTTTCCTGCTGCAAATATTATTAAGAAGTTCAAGGTCAATGGAACTATAGCCAACGTCCCTGGGCGCAGCCGCAAGAGGAAAATCGACCCCAGATTGAACAGAAGGATAGTCGAAATTGCAGAACAAAAATAGGATTACAGCCAAACAGATACAAGGTGAACTCGAAGGTGAAAGTACGTCAGTTTCAGAATGCACAATCCGTGCACCCATGGAAAAAGACACACGAGGATTCCACTCTCATAATTTCTATCCATGCCATTTTAATTAGTTTTCTTATTTACAATATTATTTTGAATAGAAAATCAAAGGCAAGGTGTGATTTCGATTAACAATAGAATAAACAATGGTGGATGAAATATTCTATCTTCGTTGAAGGGGTGCCAACAAATTTTACCACATCTGTAAATAGGGTAACAGCGTGATTCAGTTGAAAAATTACTTTGGTAAATGGGATATAACTTATTTGATAAAGGAATTTGGTCACAAACTATTCATTTCAACAGCATTCATCCTCCATATAAGTAACAGTGGTAAGCTACCCCATCTATAAATGTCAGACTTAATTTGCACAAGAAGACAAGAAAAGATCTCAGCGAAAGGGGCAGGTAGTGAATATTTTACTTTCACTCCGAGTTATGTGAAACCAGAGTGTCTATTTTCGAAGACAAGTCAGTCGGCAATGCTGCAGCGCTGTCAGGTTGATTGGGAAGCTCTCACACTTCTGGAGATTCAACTTGTAACCCGAAAAGGAGACGATAGTCCTCCAGAATAGAGAGGATGGAAGGTTAGCAGGTTGCAGTAACAAATCTTCAGCATATAATGACAACCACTGCTCATCCCCATCCCGTGACACACTCTGAAAAGAGGAAGATACATGTAGAGCTAACGGAAGGGGCTTAATATCGAGGGCAAATAACAAAAGGGAGAGAAGGCAACCCTGCCTGGTCGCACTTTTCACAGGCAAATGAATCAGAACAAACACTGTCCTGGAGAGACGTATACAAGAGATGGACCCATGAGCCGAATTTGTCACCAAATCCAATCCAATTCAATTCTGTCTAATTCCTTCTCTGCATCTAGAAATATTACCACCTCAATTAATGTAGAGAATTATTTCAACAAAATAATATTGAACAATGTACAAATGAGTCTCTACATTTAAAAAAGCCATTTTGTTTCTCTGATATGATTCCAGGCAGGACCTCCTCCAATCGCTTCGTTGTCACTTTAGTCAGCGCCTTTGCATTGACATTAATAATGCTCAGGGGCTTGAATGTAGAGCAGGAGGTAGGATATTTCCCCTTCTTAAGAATAAGCACAATTTACACCTGCTTATGAATGTTCCAGTGACTCATTGTACATAGAATTCAGGAGATAAGTTTGAAACATTTGCTTGGGGGTAGATATTAGTTTTAGCATTGTGTTTATTTATTTAAAGGATTTAGGGTTGGTCGGTCAGATATAGGCATGTCCATTGTCTGACCCACACCCCAGCGCAGTAGGTGGCAATAATGCACCATTAACTTACTAATCTTTGAACATTTTAGCATGAGTTCCATTCCAGCTAGTCATTTAAAAATAACTATCTTTTGGTTTTTTTATACAAAGAGCTCTGGTGATATGCACGAAAATATATTTTAGCATGGCGTCTGGCTAGCTGCTATAGGATAGAAATATTCCAGTACAATATGGTTAGAGTTTAAATCTGATGTTTATAAATACCAATAAGAGTAAAAGAAGTATTTGCTTTTTTTTTGTGCGTTTGGTGTAATTTATGTTAGTTGACCTTTGGTAATTTGTCATGTGATCTTGCACAGTAGATTGAGGTAAAACCTCAATTCATTTTACTGTAGTAAATGCAGTATGAATTATTCTGATTCCATCATTATTTGTTTCTGTATAATTTTATTTTACAAATTTTGTTTGTTACGATGAACCACTGATGTAATTCAACATCCATGTAACCCTCGGCTCTTTTCTACTTTTGCCATTATGTGGTTTTAAAGGATGTTATTTTTACGGCAGTTTAGAATCATTTATTAAATAATGTGTTAGAAGTAATAAAATATAGGATAAAGAAGGATCTGAGCCACTTTGATAATGGCCAAATTGTGATGACTAGACGACTGGGTCCGAGCTTCTCCAAAACCACAGCTCTTGTGGGGAGTTCCTGGTCTGCAGTGATCAGCACCTATCAAAAGTGGTCCAAGGAAGGAAGAGTGGTGAATTGGCGACAGGGTCATGGGCGGCCATTGATGCACGTGGGTGGGAAGCGAAGGCTGACCCGTGTGGTCTGATCCAACATACCAGCTATTATAATAATAAATTATCTAATACTATTAGATGTGGAGTACTCACTAGGAATTATTATTATTAGGTCCTAGTAAGTACCCCACATCTAGGAAACATTTGGGAGCAGTGTGGCCAACGCTTCAGATTAATTTCTTGGTGAGAAATGGAACTTTCAAATTTAAAATAATCAGATAAGATCCAACTGAACTGAACATTTCAAGACCAAGGTTTGAATGTAACCCTTTTCCATTGAGGTACATTTTGTTATAGTCTCTTGTAGTAAGTCATTCTATTTACCTGCTTAGAACCTAGGTCTACAGCTGTGGCCAAAAGTTTTGAGAATAACACAAAGTCTGCTGCCTCAGTTTTTATGATGGCAATTTGCATATACTCCAGAATGTCATGAAGAATGATCAGAAGAATTGCAATTCATTGCAAACATTTCCACTGCATTTCAGCTCTTCCACAAAAGGTCCAGCTGACATCATGTCAGTCTTCCTCTGGTTAACATAGGTCAGAGTGTTGATGAGGACAAGGCTGGAGATCACTCTGTCGTGCTGATTGAGTTTGAATAACAGACTGGAAGATTTAAATATAGGGTGGGGCTTGAAATAATTGCTCTTCCTCTGTTAACCATGGTTACCGGCAAGGATATTGCTGCTAGTAACATTTAACGTCTTGATGATCCATTTATCAGATCATTAAGAACTTCAAGGAAAGACGTTAAATGTTACTTCAATTGTTGTGAAGAAGGTTTCAGGGCAACCAAGAAAGTCCAGCAAGCACCAGGACTGTCTCTTGATTCAGCTGCGGGATTGGGGCACCACCAGTGCAGAGCTTCCTCAGTAATGACAGCAGACACGCAAGTGAATCTGCATGCAGATGATGGAGGATGGCCTGGTGTCAAGAAGGGCAGCAAAGAAGCCACTTCTCTCCATGAAAAACATCTGGGACAAACTGATATTCTTCATCTCTGATGAATCCCCTTTCCGATAGTTTGGCATCCAGAAAAACTGAGATTAAAAAAGTGAGCGCTACCGCCAGTCGTGTGTCATTCCAACTGTAAAGCATCCTGAGAACATTCATGTGTGGGGTTGCTTCTCAGCCAAGGGAGTGTGCTCACTCACAATTGAGATCACTGCCATGAATAAAGAGTGGAACCAAAACATCCTGCATGCAACTTCTCCCAACCATCCAAGAATAGTTTTGTGACAAACTATGTATTTTCCAGCATGATGGAGCCCTTTGCCATGAGGCAAAATTGATAACTAAGTGGGTTGGGGGAGACTTCAAAATGTTGGGTCCATGGCCAGGAAACTACCCAGACCTTAATCCTGTTGAGTTCTTGTGGTCAATCCTCAAGGGGCAAGTGAACAAACAAATCCCCCAAAATTCAGACAAACTGATTATGCAAGAATGGGCTGCCATCAGTCAGGATGTGGCCCAGAAGTTATTTGACAGCATGTCAAAGCGAATTGCAGAGATCTTGAAGAAGAAGGGTCATCAACACTGCAAATAATGATTGTTTGCGTATACGTAATGTAATTGTCAATAATAGCCTTTGACACTTATGAAATGCTTGTAATTATTCTTCAGTATAACATAGTAACTTCTGACAAAAATATCTGAAAACAATGCAGCAGCAGCATTTGTGTAAATCAATACTTGTGTCATTCTTTTTGCCACGGCTGTAGATGTTTGGCAATATTCTGTTCTAATTTTGCATTAACGGTGCTACCGTATATTTTAGAAAGTTGTATTAATCCCTATTGATAACTCTGGCCCTAAACTATAGAGATACCTGCTACGCTACTCTACTCTCTAAGCTACAAAAATGTATATATATTTTAGGAGGGGAAAGACACACACTGTCACTACACCAGGCCATCCTTAACCTGAAAATAAATATTTGCCCTGAATTTGGAGCAAGTTGAAAATGGGAACTTCATAGCAACAAAAGAATTGCTGCATTTCTTATCCACTTATTCTAGTGTTAACTTATGCATTTATTAAGCAGTGACGTTCTAGATTTATATGATACATTTTGTCAGTTGACACATCTTGACATCACAAATAATTACTATATAAGGTAATTTAATATTTGTGAAGCATTTTATGGGTCTACACATTTTATGACCCACAATTCGGATCTCAGTGAAAATGTGCGTAAAATTAGCTAATTATATTAGAATATGACATTATTTAGAATTAAATTGTTTCATATAAACAACATATTAAAATACTTATTTTTGTTTGCTGATAATTTATATGATTTTTTTTTATCTAAAAGGGCCTGTCTCGTCTAACTGTGAAACTGAACAAATGCCATAGTAAACGTTTTCTTTCAAAGCCATACAATTCCAGTTTCTATGGAAACACAAGTGAGCACATGGATGACCAGTTGGGCATTTCACACTAGGTGACCCTGAAGAAAAACTAGATAAAGAATGCCTTTTCTTCTGAGGTATTTATTGTAAATCCTTACCATACAGCTCAGTAATTGTGTTTTTTAAACAAATATTTCAAAATAAACAAATATTACTAATAACTAATATTTCTGTATATTAGATGCTAAGAGTCAAAGTTAGCATAGCAGACCTTGCTAGCTGGCATTTATCTGCAATATTAGTGTAATCCATTGGAAAAAAGTGTAAGAAAATGTATTGTTTTGATCGTGTCTGATATAATGCATAAAGTCTTTTCCAACATTAAGTCATTTTACAATATTAGCATAAAAGTGCATTGCACAGTAATGGGGAGATTTTGATCAATATGTACATGGCTCGTTGCCACCAACTCCTCTGGCACCTCTGGATTCAGGAGTGGAAGAAACAATGCCATACCTCGTTTTTATGGACGAGAACCAAGGAACCAGTACATGCTGACCATAACCTATTGAGGTACTGAATTCTCTATTTTGTTAGCTCTTAGGAGTGAAATGACCAAACAGTTTTGGATCTCAACGTACACAAGCATCGCATTGGGCCTACAACGTGTTTCATTATTTTGACAGTCTACCGTATTTACTTGTGAATGAATATATTTGTTTTAATTTTACTTTTGTGCTAAAGCAGTATTTTTTGTTTTATGGAAGTTTGTTAAATGTGGGAAAGGGACGCTAAATTCGGAAAACAAATATTTCTGCAAGCAGCTTTCGTTGTTGCAATAAAGACCTTCTGTCATTTTAGATAAATTTAAGGTGGAAAATGAAATACAGGCAGTGCACTTCTCATCAACAGAAAAACAGTTGTGGCCTACACCAAGGGAGCAGAAACTTCATAATCCACTCTTTCATCCTCTTTCCTTCATGTCCCTTTGGCCATGTGGGCATATCTCAGACCTGTCCTGCACCATCTGCTGGAGAATATCACCAGCGCTAAAGTACTTCACATGGTCACCAGTGATGGACCAACCACACAGTATTTTCCAAGAAGAACTTCTTCCTGTCGACCGAGCCCTTCAAGATGGGATTTAAATGAGTAATGTAGAGGATCAATTGTATTATGCCAATCCATAGGCCCTATTGATAACTGCATAATTAGTTATTTGCGTAAGTTTAATGTGTTTAATATGTTTGTAAACATTGTTTAGGTCATCCATTTTGTATATCGATTACATCCTCCATTTTGTATTGTTTACGTGGCATTGAGAGAACGAAAGAGCCTTTGTTCTCTGTTGAGTTTTCCCGCCAGTGCCTCTTATTGGCTCATACAGGTGAAGGGAGGGGTCTACCTGTGCTATGCTAGAAAGTTGCGACGTAACTGCGTCTTTCATCTTGGAGCTGTCCTCTGCGTGAACCACCATGTGATTACATTAAAAGTAGTTTGAACCGTATTTGATTTCATTAAGTTGACTTTACCCCGCAAATCTAGAAAAGCGGGAGTTTTAGAATAACCACTTTAGTAACATGGAATGTCCTTAAAGCAGGCCACGGCAAGAGCAGATGCAGCAGTTAAGAGGATGGCCCAGATGCCCTTGTGGCAAAGGGGATGGACATACAGAATGGGGCCAAATTGAATGAGGAGCTGTCAAAGGTAATCACATGTCAATGTCACAGATGAGGCGATTTCTAGGAAATGACTGCTACGCAAAAGAGAAACGTCTTGTTGTTTTGTGGCTGAGTTGGACATTAGTGATGTCCTGCTCACTGTGCTCAAGTGCACGTTCAGCACTCCAACTACATGCTTGGCCCCAGACAAGGGTTGTTGCAATTTCCTGCAGCAGCACCATGACCGTGGAGCTCTCTCTTCTCTCAAATGGGCATTAAGTTGCTTCATCCTGCAATTTCTCAGTGTTGACTCCAATCCAGATATCGGCAAGGAGTGAGGCCATTATCATCTCCTCTGCCAATGGACTATCTGGGTGTCATCATACCTAGCACATCTAGCGATGTCATCGTGGCCAGGATGTTCTGCAAAATTCAAAAGGACATGACAGTGGTGCAAGTGATAAATGCAATGGTGAACATCATTGAGCAACATCCAGGCCAACACCTGCTTGAGTTGTATCCCATATTATTTCTTTATACCTCAGTTGGGAAAGTCTTGTGCTGTGCCACATCACCACCTCGGGATGTCGTTTTACCTCCTTTGAAAGTAAATGGACAAATGTTGATGTCCTCACTCTCAGACATACAGATTTTGAAGTCTGAGAGTGAGTCTGTGAGGGCTCTCTCATATACATTTATATACAGGGCATTGCCAACAGTTCACAGCGTTGTGACGTGACACACCAGGGTTCTCCAGGGGAAACCCGGAAGACAAAAATCCTGGCAAAATAAGAGAAGAAAGAAGAAGAACACAGTAAACAAACATGGAAGCATGGAAGGAGCATCCAAACCTGACATAAAAAAAAAATGTTTACATTACGTTAGTATAAACCCAAAACTGATGGTTCATTTAGCTAGAACTATGTGTAGTTTGTCCTATGATGAGAAATTCCAAATATGCTTTCATCAGATTTGATCCAACAACATTACTATAGTGCTGTCCCATTCCTATTCATAGCATTTGGAGCCCTTGCAGCATGGTCCAAAATTAGCACTTGCCAGTCGCCAAATGGGGGTCTTTGGCTAGCAAATTATTGAGACTACATCCCACACTGGCGGGTATCCTTTTTTTTCATGCACGCGCTAGAGAAAGCAGCTGGTTTTTAATCTGCCGGATCTGCTGCGTTGCCAGTGTCATGCTCATGCGTGGTATGTAACGTTAATTGCGTCAACCCTCAGGTAGGCCTGCTTGTTTCCAGTTTAAGATAACCCATCATGTGGTGGTTTATTGCGGGAGTGTGACCACTTCTACCATGGCTCAAGCGAGCTCCCCCTTGTCTTCTCATCCACCAAAAATAATGATGGCTGTGAATGAAGGCGATACAATGAAGATGTTCCAAGAGCATGGCTGGAGTTTAAAGAGGCGGTTCTGTTTTGCAGTGTGTGTCGTGTAAATTCAAAGGAAAAGCGCAGAGGGCAGTTTCTTTGTTGTTGGCACCCTCCAAGCTACTCCATCAGTAAAGGCACAAAAAAAACTGTCTGACACTACCATTGATAAGATGACCATATTTTTCCGGACCGCACACGCGAGACGTTATTTGGATTTTGAATGGATGTGCAAGTAAGTTGATTTTACATGTAGTGTTTCATAATATAAAATATTACCCAGTACCCACCAAACATTTTCCACATTGTTCATTTTGTTTCATTGTTTCTTTAGCTAGTTGGCCACTGTAGTATTGTTAATACTTTTTAGTTAATTGATAATCTATTTTTTGTTGCAGTTTGCATGAAAAGAAAGAGGTGTATATAGGTAACACTTACAGAAACATCATAGCAGTGTAAATTGTTTATGACATTGAACAGGCAGAATAAAGCAAGGTCCAAGAAGATTTGGAGGATGCCAAATTCTGTTTAATTATGTTTGATGTGTTAGCAGCAGGAGAAATGGGCAAGCGTAAGAATCTGAGCGACTTTAACAAGGGACACATTATGATCAATTGGAGTCCATGCCTCAACGGGTACGGGCAGTGTTGGCGGCAAAAGGGGGATTTACACAAAGTTATACCTAATGTTGTGACAGCTGGTGCAGTGAATGAATCGGATCAAGGCGCAGGGGTGTTCAAAGAGTTCGAAGTTTATTCCGAACTGAACACTGAAAGCCGTGAAAGGCTAATTGAGAGCAAACGTGCTCGCAGGCAAGGAATTGTACGTACTACAGCGAAAAGGTGTGCAAAGACACGGCAGAACTGTGTAAGTACTTCCAACACGCAACAACGACAATAACGCACAAGGAGACAAGACACACAGGGGTTTAAATACCCAGCTGATTGGGGACAGCTGTAGGGAATCAGGGAAGGGTGCCTTCACAGGACATGGGAAACAGGACAAACATACACGATGGCGCTAGAAGGCCGGCGACGTCAAATGCCGGGGAGGCACGCGCCCGGAGGTCGATCCACCACCAGGAGGCGACGTGAAAAATTTTATGGCTGATCGGTGTATTACTATTGTGACGACCCTCCCACTCTGTCTGCTGACTTTTTCCTCTTTTCTCTTGTTTTTTTTAATGGGATGTTGGTGGGCGGAGTTGGAAGGGTCGTCAGCGTAATGGGACACACCTGGGCTCGGGTGTGTTTGTGGTTAAATATACAAATTTATCGAAGCGTAGGGGTCGTTCTCCAGGTAGACACAGACTTTTTGGGTGGTATAATTTCTTATCTCCACGTTATCTCCTTACGCACTTTTGAGCCGGTTCGTACCACTATGAACGAGTAATAACTACGGTTATTTATATTCTACTTGTTATTGTATATCCTGCAATCTCTGAATGCAAGGGAACAAGCAGAAAACTAACATTAGATGGCAATAATCATCGCGGTCTCAGGTGGCACTGCATTAACCATCGTCTGTGTACACAGCACATTGCCACACAGTTAAAACTAACTAACTAAAATGCAAAGAAGAAACCATATATAAACATGGTACAGAAACACCACTGCTTTCTCTGGGCCTGAGCTCATTTCAAAAGGACTGAGGCAAAGTGGTCCTCTGCTCTGGCGAATGAAAATGTATAATTATTTTTGGCATGGACGGGGCGTCTTCGGAGCTAAAGGGCTTGTTATCAGCACAAAGTTCACAATCCAGGATCTGTGGTGGTATGGGGATGCTTTAGAGCACGTGGCATGGGTGACTTGCACATCTGTGAGGGCACCATTTATGCTGAACAATGCATGTAGGTTTTGGAGCTACATGTATGCTGCTATCCAGACAACGTGTTTTCAATGAAGGCTTTGCTTGTTTCAGCAAGGAATAGTAAAATAGCCGAAGTGCTAAACTGGCTAACAGTCCAGATCTGTCACCCATTAAAAACATTTGCCGCATCATGAAACAATACTTAGATTACTAACCAAGACTATTGTTAAAAGAAGATGTGATGCTTCCACACAGTGGAAAACATGCCCCCATCCCAACATTTTTTAAATGTTTTTCTTGCACCAAAATGGACTGAAATGTATTTGACCAAAAACAATAATAATGTTGTTTTTTGACTATTTGCAATTAATTATACAGATAAATTATTTGCACATCATTGAATTCTGTTTTTATTAGCATTTTACGCAGCGTGGCAACCTTTTTGAAAAACTGGTTGTTGAAGGTAGTTAGACTAGAAAAACTGTACAATGATGTCTTTGTGCTAAGTGAATACAATACATGTGTCATGTCCTGGCTGGGAGGCTTCTAGCCATCTCTATGCTTTGGGGCTCACAGTCAGGACATGACACACAGAGAGGCCTCTAGCCATCTCTGTGGCACTGTGGGCTCTCCAGTCAGAGCAGCTGTGATCAGTTGTCTCTGATTGGGAAGCCTACTTAGGTTAGGTTTTCCCACACTCGGGTCTGGTTTATTGTTTGTTTGAATTGACAATGTTCACGTTCATGTTTTGTTTAATTCATTTCACTGTGGATACGCTACACGCGCCTTTGTCCCGGCTCCAGCCCCACGACGCGCCTTCATCCCGGCTCCAAGCCCCACGACGCGCCTTCGTCCCGGCTCCGTCCCCTGCAGAACCGCCACCGCCCCCTGCGGAGCCGCCGCCGCTGCCGCCCTCTGCAGTGCCGCCGCCGCTCTCTGTGGCACTGTGGGCTCCCCAGTCAGAGCAGCTGTGATCAGCTGTCTCTGATTGGGGAGCCTACTTAGGTTAGGTTTTCCCACACTCGGGTGTGGTTTATTGTTTGAATTGACAACGTTCACGTTCATGTTTTGTTTAATTCATTTCACTGTGGATACGCTACATGTTTTTTGTAAGTTAGTTTTGTTCTGTTTTGCTGTTTCCCACAGCACCTTTACTTTACGTTTACAGTCCGTGTTAGTTTGTCCCTTTGTTTGTTGGATTACATTCACATTTCATTTAAAATGTCTGCGCTTGGTTCCGCCTCACACTATGGACGTGACAGAATAAACCACCAAAAGGAACCAGCAGCATTCGACGAGCAGCGTCGGTGGAGAGAGAAGTACACCTGGTTGGGAGACTGGGGATCTGATTCTCTCTCCTCCGACGAATCAGGGGCAGAATATGAGGACTGGGATCTTCCGGATGATGATCGAGGCTGGGGTGTCAACAGGGGGTGGACAAGTCCACCTTCAACCCGAGTTCCATGGGTTACCTCGGCGGCACCCAGCATGGCCGCATCCCAGGGGCTCCCCCAAATGTTTTTTTGGGGGGGCTATCGGGGCTCCCTGGGGTGCCGTGGCTGGTACCTGAGGGGGGATCCAGGCAGTCCGATTATCTGTCCCTGTCTGCGCTGAGCACGGGCTCCCGCCTGTCTCCCTGGGAGGGGAGCAGGCTAGCCAGGCACCCAGGGTTGGGGCCTGGTAAACAGGCAGTGCCAAAGCCCCTGCTCGTCGCACCACCGGTGCCCTGGGTCCTGGTAGGCGACCAGCTGTCGCTCCAGGGCCTGCTAGGCAGACCACCGGCGCCAGAGCACCTGCTCCACGTCCGACCCTCGTCCCAGCACCTGCTCCACGACCGGTCCACATCTCGGCACCTGCTCCACGTCCGACCCTCGTCTCGGCACCTGCTCCACGTCCCACCCTCGTCTCGGCACCTGCTCCATTAAATTCACTTTTCATTTAAAATGTCTGCGCTTGGTCCCGCCTCACACTATGGACGTGACAACATGGGTCATACATTACTTTCCCATACTTTCTTGTAGACAACTCAACAAAAAAAACAGCCTATAGGTCTGTAACCAGGATGAAGAGCTCAGGTCCTCACACTTTCTTTAGTCATCTGTGTTGTATGGTTTGGTCTACTTGAAGCTGTGTACTTCATCTGATGGCAATCTTCCCCCAACTTGCTGCCTTTTCGTCTCCTTTTCTGCTACGGACTCTTTTAGAACATACCAGTGTTTTCTGTTAGGGGTGTTGAAGAGAACCGGACATGTAGGGTGCGGGAGCATTTGCGCCATAGTACATACTAATCTTTTTACAAATTCCAACTGGTTGTCCACGAATGGCCGATGGTTTTAACCAAGTGCTACAAGTAGTGTTACAGAATTATAGAGTGAAACCAAAACTTTTGCTCACATCGATGAGGATGTAAATTCTGTAAAGATTTAAGTTCAGATGTTGACACACACTAATCAAAACGTTCCAATAATCGTGAAATACAACTGTACTACTTGCTAAAATGACAGACCAAATGCATACGATTTCTAGGGTATCACCAATTCCAAAGGGGAAGCAAGCTCATACAGGGGCACATACCACAAAAATAGTTTTGGAAAATAACCATTCTTTTGATCCAACATTAAAGTAGGTGTCAAAGGTTATCATCTGAAGTCTTCCCTTGTCATCAAATGGCACCCTGTTGTCATTGCAGTCTGTACTGTAAAGTGTACAGTTGAAGGTTCAATATTGATGCTCATTCACAATGTCTGCCATACAAAGTAAGTAAATCCCAGGCTGATAAATTTCTAAATAAGTTTACATAATCTGTTCTTTGTTAGGTAAAATATGCTCTGGCCAGCAAAGACAAAGGCTGTTTACTACTTTCACGTCCTGGCCTGGCGGATCCCATTGCCTCTCTGCCTCTTTGGGATCACGGACCTCATCACGTTTGACCTCATCACAGACATTATATAAGTTCCTGCTTTCCCATTGTATCCTGCCATACTTTGTTTTGGTTTATCCATAGGAAACTTTGTTACATCTCGTCTTGCCTTTTGTGTTGTTCATTCTAGTTCTTTTATTAAATGTTCTCAGTTCTCCCAGGGCTTGTGCCCTTCCCATCTATCCGTCAACCGTGACAACTAACTAAATTGTGCCTCTTTTATTACGTGAAGAAAAATCGATGGGTTCCAGATCAACTGGACGGACATAGGTAGGCCCAGCTGGGAGTCGTCCATGGAGCTTGGGTGTAGGGGACAGCCTATGGTTGACTAGGAGGTTCTCAATGAAGATGGACATGTTGATGCGCTGGTGGAGGTCTGTTGTGTCCCCTCTACAGGCTAGCTCGTTTATAATTCACAGTCAAGGCCCCGTTGGTACAGTGCGAGGTGAGCTGCATCCAATCATCTTCCTGCAGCCAGGGTGCGGAAATTATGAAATCCAGTTTATCCTTTTCGGACACAAGCAGCTCGGTATGGGGTTCCAGATACAAAGAGCACTGCATAAGATTGCCCTTGCATTTCCCTGGTGCATGATTGTAATTGTTGGGCAAGGAGACGGAGGGTAGCAATCAAGTGGCTGCCACAGTACCTGCCCGAGGGGAAGCCAAAGCAGTCTGATGAAGGAGGCGGCATGACTCTTTGATTCATTCTGCTTGCTGGAGGGAGAGCGCTTGAAGCTTCATTGGGTCCATCAATCTTGGTGAGGTATTCTTTAAGGAATACAACTAGGGAAATGCAGAGGTATGGTCCTAATTATAAAGTGGGATGAAATAAACACTTAGAAGTAGGCAAAAAAGGATGTGAGGAAGATAAAGGGAGAGGGGCAAGAGTTGTGTAAGTTGTGTATTGCATAAACAAAAACATTGTGGAACATCTCAGAACTAATTGGGTCAATTGGCAACAACAGGTCAGTAACATGATGTGGGTACAAAAAGAGCATCTCAGAGAGGTGAGATGGGGAGGGGACCAGCCCTCTGTGAAATTCTACACATGCAAATAGTGAAACATTTTAAGAAATGTTAAAAACATTTATATAATAAATGTAGTATAATTTATGTAATATAATTGTGCTAATTTATTGGACTCGTAACAATTACGGTCTTAAACAAGACTTTGAGGGGTAATAGGCGGCATATTATTGTTGAGATATTTGTTTTCCTACTATTGGTAGCTGCCTAGTAATAGCAGTATTGTAACTTTGAACACAGTAGTGTCCAGGATCATAATGAACCACTATAATAATAATTGATTATAATTGACATGAAAAAGCTCTAGGCTTCCTTATCTGGCAAAGATCCTTGTGAGTCTATAGTCAACAAGAAGTTACAATCGTTTCTTTCTGCTAACAGTATTTTTAACTTCAATCAGTCTGGTTTTAGACCTAAACACAGTGCCACTACAGCCACCATGCTTGTTGTAAATGATACGGCTAATGCCTTTGATTAGGGAAAGCACTGTGCCGCATAGTTCGTAGAGTTTTCCAAAGCTTTAAACCATGCTATCCTTTTGAGTAAGCTGTAATGTATAGGATTTGCCACTGATGCCTGATTATGGCTTTAAGACTATCTTAAAGATAGAACTCAGCCTGTCCATGGTTGACAGGGTCAAGTCTCAGCCCTTATAGTAACTGAAAGGGGTTTCAATAATTGGCCCGCTATTGTCACTCTATATAAATAATATTATGGATGATGTCAGAAATTGGAATCTCCATTTTTATGCTGGTGACACGGTGATGTACTCCCTTTCCCCATCAGCTGATCAAGCAATTGGGATGTTGGAGTTTGTTTTAAAAATTCTATCTATGGAACAAAATCTAAACCAAACTTAAATGAAACACTCTGGTGTCCATTAAAAAACAAATGGAGGATCATTATCATGTTGTCTGTTATTTTGTAACATTTTCTGTCTTCTGTTTTGTATGGTTTGAAATGTTTTTATTTTATTTGTGTGCCTAACTCTACATGTTATCACGGTTAAGGTGTGAGGCGGAACCAGGCGCAGACATTGTAAGGTAAATATGATTTAATCCAAAACAAAGGTATTAACTAACACAAACAGTAAACGCAGCAGTAAAGGTGCTTTGGGACACAGCAAAAACCTCAAAAGAGATTCAGGTCCAAGTATGTTTTCCCTGTTAAAATAAAATGTAAAATAATAAACCAAAATAAATACCTCCGAGCTTGGAAAAAGGCTTGTTTTGTTTGTTTAAAACCAAGGATTGAAAATAGTTTGGATATCACATTCCCTGTTTGTTTTTTGCATACAAGCCATTGTATATATTGGCTGCAGCCAATAATATTCAAGGAGTTAATATATTATTAATGAGGATATTCTATTTGGGTTTTTCTCTTTCTGAAATATTTGATGTTTGTTTAAACCCAGACAGATTTTAGGGAAGCACGTTGTTGGGTAATACGAGTTGCCAGAAGTTGAAGCTTACATTATTCTTCGTTAGAGCCTCTGTTGGGGTGGCATGGAAACTTTTGTGTAAGTGCCATGGTTGATGCTTCGATTTCACACGGATGTCTATGATGGGATTATTTTCAAACAGCATTGCAAACAAGACACAGAGAAATGTGTGTGTGTGTGTTTGGGTGGGACAGCGAGCAGCATTTTTTGTCTTGCCTAGAGCGACAGAACGTGCTGGGCCTGCCCTGGGCTCAGAAACACCTCTGAAAACCATCGCCTGTGAAGACAGTACATCACTGCACCCACAAATGTGTTAAAACTACCATGCGAAAAAGAATAGATAGACTGAGGCGAAGTGGAGAACAGTCCATTCGTCTGACCAATCTAAATTTGTAATCATTTTTGGGATTCATGGACACCGCGTCCTCCAAGATAAAAAGGAGAGGGATCATCCTGCTTGTTATCAACACAAAGTTCAAAGCCAGCATTGGTTATGGTAAGGGTATGCAACAATATATAAGTTTTTTGGAGCAACAAATGCTGCCTCTTTTTAGAGGACTTAGATAGACCACATTCTGCACATATTATAACAGTATGGTTCAATAGTAAAAGTGTCCGGGTAGTAAACTATTTGAGGCGTTGTGGCGCTTTATAAAACACAAAATATCAAAAGGAAAACCCTGAACTGTTTAGCAGCTGAAAACCTATGTAAGTCAAGAATGGGAAAACATTTCACTTTCAAAACTACAGCAATTGGTCTCCTCAGTTCCCAAATGCTAACATAGTATGATTCTTTTTTAAAATGAGATGCAACACAGGGGTAAACATGCCCCTTTTGCTGGCATCAAATTCTAAATGACCACGTATTTTTCCCGAAACAATAAATTAGCTCCGTTTCAACATTTGAAATGGTGTCTTTGGACTATTTTCTGTTAAATATTCAATGAATTTAATTGCACATCATTGCAGTGATGCATGAAGTCTGGTCCAGCCCCATGTATAAACAGAATCCGATAGTCTTGTTCTCGTTATGAGGCTAACATGTTCATCACTCGCAACAGTTGTTTAATGGAGATTCCCATGTTAGACACCAGGTTAACAACATAGTAATATATTTTATATGCATTCCAGGAAAGGAGGCTAGCCCAAGCACTGCACACACATGTGTATGGCTTATTTATGGCTCAGTGAGAGTTTCTCATTATCTAATGTGAATAGAAAATAGTATTTACATATTATGTAAATGACATTCAAATACATTTGTACATTTTGTATTCTTAACAAGCTCTAAAGTGACACTCTACTGGCTCGTGTGTAGGTTTTTTTTGTAACATCATGGGGGGTTCGGTGGCCAGCTGTTGCCCTGCTTTAGAGACACTTCTCCAAGCTGTTTTAGTCCGCCTGCTAGCCTCTCAGCATCACACCTCCGGTCTCACCACCACCATCTGCTAAATGGACATTCCTCTAGTCTCTTTTTGACACACACGTTCCAATTCTACCATGAAGCTTAATAAAAATGAAATGTTGTATGTGACAGTGTGTAACGTTACACCTATGACCCTGTGATGGCTTTTTACACTTATCATATACCTTATATGCTAGTATTTAAATCCCCTCCCTTGCCTGTCTCTTTCTCTAGCCTTCTCTCTTCCCTAAATCTCTTTTTCTCCCTGCATCCCTCTCTCGTTCTCTAAATCTTTTGGTCTACCCCTGTCTTTCCCGTCTCCGTCACTTTCCCTCTCTCTCTCACTTCCTCTCTTACTTTCCCTCTATTTTTCTGCCTTGGTGTGTCACCGGCAGCAGGGTGGCAGAGAGTGAGGGCCTAACCTGAAGCTGTTGCTCGGCCTGCTCCCACTATCAATATCCTGTCACGTCAAATCACTGTTAACATGTTAAAACACACACTCACACACATCGACCAGAGACACGCTGTGGTGAGTGAAAGTAAAAATAGCATTGTGGTAATCCTGATGCAGGGTTTAAGGTTTGAGGCTTAGGAAAGGAGACATGCGTGCATTTGCACATCTCCACGTAAGAAAGGAGATGTGCCTGGGCGCCGGTAAAATCGGTTTGATGATCATCTTAATTCCAAGTCTATCATGTCCACGGGTAAGATGCATCATGCCATGTATAGTGACAAGATTCTATTCATGGGGAGTAACAGAGACAGAGAGAATCTGACATTATCAACCTCAACAGCAACCCTTCCATGTCCAGCCTTTTAGTATGTTATTGCTTCATTTTGCATTACATCCCTCCATTCTATAGTGGTGGAGGGATATGAAGAAAAAAGGGCCAAATAAGAAATACACTAACACCACATCCACTCAGTCTCAGGAAACAATGAATTGTTTTACTGGTTTTCTCAAACTAGGACTTTCTAGGTAGGTGGTTCTCAATCCTTTCCTGGGGTCCCTCAGCTGTTTTATCTAACGTTTGCATTTTAAGCAAGCATTAAATTGTCTAGTAATTGTCTAGTAATTATTACTATTTACTTCAGGGTAGCTAATTCTGGGGTACAACCACACTGAAATTCTTGAGAGAGAGAGAGAGAGGTTTAAGAACCGTTATTCTAAGCTGCAAGACTTTCCACTGCCATCACTGTTTATAGAGAGGCAGAAAGTGTATTGTTGGGGTTCCTGGGAAAACGTATTGTGGTGCTATTGGGATTTGCTTTAAAATTGTGAGCAGAGTTCGGAAGAAATCTACGCTCCTTCAATGTTACTTACCATCTTGTTCTGAAAGTGTTTAAATTGTTTAGTTTTTTTGAATGTTTGCAGAGTGTTCTGTCAGAGTGGCCATCCAGTTCTTGGTTACCTCCCTGACCAAAGCTCCTTTCTGTTTGGCAGGGCAGCCGCTCTAGTAAGATGGTTGCTCGTTCAGAACTTTTTCCATTTCAGAATGAATAAGAATGGAGGCTAGTTTATTTTGGGGGATTTTTGCTTTACATGAATTATAAACTTTTGGGACATTATATACACCAGTGTGTGCCTTTCCATATCATGTATAATCCATTGAATTTACCACAGGCAGACACAAATTTGAAGAAACATCTCAAGGATGATCAATGAAGGAAAAACAATGCACCTGAGCATATTTTTGAGTGTCATAGCAAAGAATCTGAATAGAAAAATGTGATTTTTCTTTTATTTATTTTTTTCACTATCTTTGCCAGAATGTATGTTTTGTGTAAATTGATGAGAAAAAGTGTACAGGTGTATCTAATTTCTTTTTTTTTAATGTGCTTTATTCATCAATTTTCACTTTATGTGTAATGTATTTAGAAAATATCACTTTTTTATTTGAATTATTATTATTTAAACAATTAACTTTTCCACAATATTCAACATTTTGGTGATGTACTTGTAAATGCATGTAATCCATTTTAGCATAAGACTGTAATTTAACGAAATGTGAAAGACACAAAGAGGAATGTTCAAGATCCACTATAGAATGGAGGAATGAAATACAAAATTAAGCATATGAAAATATTGGGAAGGATGAGCTTTTCTGTGGATATTGAAGGGTTGGTGTTAAGGTTGATTTCAGTTAAATACTGAAACTGCACCCCAGAGCAACGGATGGGACTGGATAGATGAAATGGAAAGATGGTAATCCTTGAACGGAGAGAAAAAAAGAAAGGGATCAGTTTTATAAAGTAGATGTTTATTTTTACAGGGATAAGGGTACGGGTACGTGTAAACATTTAAACACTAGCCTTACAAGGCAATCTAAAGGTAGAAAAAGCAATATTTATCACGTGTACAGATTTGTCTGAAAAACATCTGAGAAGATGTACCTTGTTTACCTATTGCCTTTGACACACACTCTCTCTCCCACACACACCCCACACATACGCATTTCCTTTTAAACGCACCAGATGTTGTTGTAACGTTATATGCTTTTTAGTTAATTAATATATCAACTTACCAGTATGCAAATTGGGGCAGGCATGCGGCTTTCGCCTTCGCACCACTCATGGTTATTTAACACACTGACACACACGCACGCAAGCCCTGATGCACCAAACACATTGAAACCCGTACACACAAAACAATACTTCATGGTGTAGAGTGAAGTAGTGGGAGAAAAACGCATGCTCACACACAGCTGTACACACATACACACACACTATTCATATAACAGTAACTTCACCTTCACTGCTATGATTTCTCAGATCTAAAGGCTTAATTGTTTCAAAGTTAATATGTCAAGCTAGTGTAACAGTGCTGTGACGTTTCTTTATTTTTATATTTTGTTGACAATTAATGTCGTTTTGACCAACACCTATTATTACATGAAGGGAACTTTTTTAATATTTGTTTTCAGGCATTGTTATGCTGCATTGAGCAGGAATGAGATTTTGCTGAAAGAGCAGGGAGTAGGTCAGATTCAAACCCACATTGCTACAGTACGTGCACCAGACCAGTGGCTTAGATTGCTGAACCAAATTAGGCCACGTAACATTTTCATACTAATTTCACTTAATTCCTTAAAAAACATATGCAACCTTCCCCAGTTTGAAAAATATATTGCCTTCTTATGATCTAGTCAAGCGGTTCTAAACCTTCAGTTTCAGTTGGGACACCTCATAATCAAGAGTCCTTCTGAGGTGAGATCTTAACAGCATATGATAGGTTTTATTATGACCTTCATTGGGCAGAACAGATACTTTGCCCATGATCAGTTAAAATAATGGCCAATGGTCATATCTAAACCCAATTAACATGGGTCAGGCCCTAAAATAATACTTTTATGCCTGTAAAAGTACCCTATTAAATGAGGCAGCATTTCAGTGCTGCCTTATTTAATACCATTAATTAAGTTCCCCAGTGATATAAAAGACTGCACAGCCAGTTACTGAGTGTAAGAGGTGTATTATTATTTTACACTGGGATCATTGGATGACTTAAATAATGTTTTGAAATGAATAACAGAAATGTAAACCTTTAGCATCAAAATTAGACAATGGAGGGAAGTTTGTTTTCCCTGCACAATCTTTAATGTGACAGACACAGTTCATATCGTAACTCATATCTCAACAAGCCTTTATACAGCACTCCGCCTCATAGCCTTGAGAACAAAGGGTGCTGGGGGATTGGCCTCAGCATCCCTTGACCAGATTACGAAATACATTTTCAGAGAAGAAGGCATGATGTTATGCCAGTGGCATAATTGTAATTATATATCCAATCATTGTTTTCTGTGCTAACATGCCACTCCTTGCGTTATATTATTTTAGAAGATAATTGTTGTGTTTTTGTTTGGTCAATCTGAGTCACTCTGAATTCACTAACTACCTCACATACAACCTGTTTTGTGTTTATTGATGCTTGCGATAGCAATGCAGTGCACACTAAAGATGACTCAAAAGCTCTTAAAATAAATGCTTTCATCTGCAGTATATTTATAGCTTCAATCGAATGCTGTCTGATGGATATTTATGCTGCAGGACTGATACTATTTATCTTTTATCTGGCTTCATCCCTCCTGTGTCTTTCACTTCCAGCCTCTCTCTCATACCCCCCTGCCTATTGTTTTGTCATAACCATTTATATATGTGACCCTGCTCCAACGCAACAAATCCAGAGAGACTCAGGAGGGTTGAAGATCCCACCAAGCCTTCAATATTGACATCAGTGCCAAATAGTTTTGTCCTACACTGATCGTCCAACTAGGAGTGGAGTTTGCGTGGGGCACCATTTCGTCTCTGGGTAGTTATTCGATACAACCCATTGTACAGCCAATGCTTGTCTATGGAGATTTCATGACTAAGTGCTGGTTTTCATGCACTTGTGAGTAATGGGTGTGGCTGAAACTGAATCTAAACTGAATAATTAGTATGGGTGTCAGATTTGTTGGCACCCTTACAGCTCATTGAGAAACTGCTTAATTCCTCCTCAAAAGTAACAAAAGCTACTGTATCATGTATACCTTTATGCCTTTGGTATGCAATAGGATAAAGCAAGGGTGCTGTGAAAAAAACAAATATTTCTTATTCTACAGAATCTCTACAAAGATATTCTAAAATGCCCTGGAACCATTTGCTGGTACGCCTTAGAAAGGATAATAAATAATTGGATTATAGTAGTATTTTAAACAAATTAGTTTCTTTAATTAGTATCACACGTCTTCAAACTTGTAATCAGTAATTCAGTCTATTTAAATGGAGAAAAGTAATTGTGCTGTTTGAAAAAGACTTGTCTGAAAAGAGATTATGGACACGCATGGTAAAGGTAAAAGCTACCAGCTTGATGTTCCTGTGGAACTGTAGACAACCTCACAGGGCACAGCCACAAGAGGAAAATGGACCTCAGATTGAACGGTACAAAAGAACCAAGGATTACTGCCAAAGTGATACAAGCTGAATCCCAGGGTGAAGGTTCGCCAGTTTCAGATTGAACCATTCGTCACTTTTTGAGTGAAAGTGGGTTCAGCCTTGATGGTGTGGCCTGTTTTGAATAATGATTGGTTTGGGTTGATGAATCAGCATGGATTTTTACACAATTGAAAGTGGCTTTAGCAGCAGAAACAAGGTATGTTGCAAGTAGGGATTGGCTGAATTCTAGGTCATTTTGAAGTTTTGTTTTCCTTCATTTTCTTTTGCCCAAAGCCCATTCCTGCAAACTTGCCATGAGTCAGTTAGACAGGGAGCGGTATGGCGTGGCAGTACTGGCTGGCTGGGATGTGGACAGAGACAGTCGTAGAACTTAGTAAGTGTGGAGAGTAGGGTGGAATAGGCAGACTCTGGAGACGGAAGGGAGATGGGAGAGATGATAGGATTAAGGAGGAGAGAGTGAATGAGTGTTGCTGCAGAAGGAACTGACAGTGTTGGGGTGGAGGAGGGAGAAAGAGAGCATGAGACAAAGACATGTTCCGAACACTGGAGCGTTGGAGCGGTGAGATTACTTGACAGACAGCACCTTGTTGTCAGCAGATCAAGTGCTCCAAACTCTGCCAGATAGCAGATATTCCACATGGGTTGGCCGTGCTGGGAATACAAGATTAGAAAGGTTGCAGTCACACAAGAGGGGTGACTGTAGGAATTATGAGGAGACAGTCAGACAATGATAAGAAAGAACCACATTGCACTAGGGACAGATAAGTTCAACAATACAACTTTTTTCCCAGATCCAAACTAGCTATCAGGAACCGAGTCTGGTCTCTGTTGTTGCTCTCATGAACCAGCAAGAAATGTGTTTACATTTGTGCCTGTCGAACCATCATCAACACAAATGTATATTCCCCACAAAATGAATAAGAAAGAGTGTGTAATAATAGCCTTGCCAGATCACTGAAACTCCTCTGAGGTTCAGAATAGAACATCTGATCCTAAACATACACTGTCCTGCATTACGTTGTGCATTACATCACTTCTGGTCGGATGCAAACTTCATTTCTTTGAACTGCACTAGTACCATTCAATGACAGTAAAGTTGAATCGAATCAATTCTGAGGCAAATTCCACCAAGACGTTCCGCTTTGTATTACACTGCTTGCACGCACTCTTAAGCAATTCTTATCAAACACTATTAAACTTTCATGTGACCAACCCAGCACAAGGAGTCGCACGCTATTGCTAAGCACACCAATCCTCCTCCCCAGCACAGCAGGTGCAGAGACCTCCGATGGGACTCCCAGGCACGGTTGGAAGGCAGAGATCTGAATAAAAACAGGGTGAAATGATATAGTTGCAATTCCTAAGATCCCGTCATTTGTATTAGATCGGGTTGATAAAAAGGGCTTTATATTTCGTATGCAAATACTTTAGTGTTTTGTATTTTGTAGTTTAAAAATACTTTGTTTCACACAATTTAATCAAATAATTTGACTCATCAATGTAGCCATCTGTTGGCAGACATAAAAACCAAAACTCACTTTTGGCATTCTTTTTATCATGGAAATTAAATATTATTCTAAAACCTATTCCCAACACTGTTGTAGAAGTCCTAACAGCTAGTAATTCTGACATAGCCTGGAGGTCTTTTTTGGATCATTGTCTTGCTGTAGGATAACCCTTGATCAACTAGGCATACACCAAAGAGAATTGCATGGCTGTGGTAGCCGTTTTGGTTCACAATGCCATTCTGTGCAAGTCTCCGACTCTGGATCCAGCAAAAGAGACCCAGACCATCATGCTTCTTCCTCCATGCTTGACAGTTGGTGTCACACACAGAGGGACCATAATATTGCCTACTCACTTGCTCCATGCAAGATGAACATCAGTCCATGAGATCTTATTTCAGTCTCCGGTAGTCCACTGTCGGTGCGTCATGTCCCAGGCAAGCCACTTTTTCTTATTTTGTCATCTTGGCAATTACTTTATTATTGCAATGACGGCAATTCTAATGCCCAAATATAGTTTTGATCAAAGTAGGTAAGAAAGAGGAAAACCCCTTTGCACAATAAACTGTTTTAATGAAAAAACCTTGCAAGGAGAGTAAAGTTTCCAGCCACCAAAGTAACAGTGAAGAGTCTCTAACCAAATCATAATCACATTCAATACTTATACAAAATGAGTGGGGACAATGTATTTGCATTGTCCTCTTGTGTAAGCAACATGTGTCATAATTTATTCTGTCCTAAGTAATTTACCTAAATGGGTAAACGGTCACATCTTCTTCTGAAGGGAAGTAGGGGCATTGCAAATGGCCACATTTCTACAGGGAAAAGAAAGGCCACTGATTGTATCAACAGATGAATAAATTGTAGAAGGACCCTGATATCTATCAGACATAAAAAATGTGTCACAGTGAGAGAAAGACAAGATATTCTCTCTCAGGTTTATGGTGTAACAAACCCATCTTACTTATCTAAAGCGTATTTTCCTTAACTCAAACATGACCAGGCCTAAATAGTGATGATCAATTAATACATCAGCACCGTAAAATTACCACAATACTTCTACTCTACTTTCTCAAACCTGAGGTATTATCTACACATGTGGACTTGAAATGTGGACTTGTTTACTTCAACCAGTTAAGCTGTTGTTTCACCTTCTTGGGATTTAAAGATCACTATCTTGACCTTTTGACCTCTCAGGAGTTCATCTTTTTTAGTAGAATGATGTCCTTTATATTGTGGATTGTGAAAAGCCTGAACTTGAAGTAAGATGAATAGAAAACATTGTTTGAAAAGCTTCCATGAGTATGTTTGTGAAATTGTGTGAATAAATATAAAAACTTATGTTGACATGTAGTTGTTTTTATTGAGAAACACATAGTATACTACAACAGGTAGACTGTTTTACATCACATTTGGATATCCCCAGGGGTTCACAACAACTATAAGTTGTTTATTGTATGAGAATATAATATAATAAACAGAAAATCTAATATTTTCGGAATTATTTCTTTCAAAAACTGTAAAATATCAACCAGAATTGTTAGTTTGGGGTCCCTGTATCAGTGTGGTGGAACAATACATACAAAAATCAAAGATTAGATTTGATTCTGGGCCTAAATGTGCCACCAAATTGATGAAATCTGGAAATGTGTGGTTAAGATTTGTCATTCTTTGCAGCAGACTGTCCCTTACAACGTGGAAAAAACGTAAGATTATACCTTTAACCAGTCCGGAGATGAATTGAAATGTAACAGGTGCGCTTTTTGATGCAAAATTTTAATCCAGGGGTTAAAAACAAAGGTCTCCATGTATGCAGACGATTCACGTTTTACCCTTTCTCCATGCATGGAATCAGTGAAATGTCTTATCAAAGATCTGTATCACTTTTCTAATAGATCTGGATTGAAGCCCAATCATGAAAAATGCACAATATTACGCATTGGTGGTTAAAGGGTTCAAAGTACCTGGTAAACTTCCTATAGCATGGGCTGATGGGAAAGTAGATGTCCAGGGTATACACATACTTGTACAGGAATGCATCTCTCTTGTTAACTCACTGGTCATATCTAAGTACCACTAGTTAATTCACTGGTCTTATCACAATTCACTACCTACACCAGAAGAATCCTTCTTCAAAGCCTTTAAAAAAAGAAATCTGGAATGGTAAACCAGATAATGTAAAACTGGCATATCTATATATTGACTATGAGATGGGAGGTGTCAAACTGTTAAGGGCATTGAATCAATCTCCTAAAGTCTCTATTGTGCCAAAATGTTACTTAAATCCAAACTGGTTTTCAAGTAAATTGTTAAGAGAGGCTCATTCCATGTTTAAAAATGTATTATTTGCCACAGATTACAGATTAAAGATTGTCATTTTAAATGGTTTAACACTGGTACCTTGTTTAAAATATCAACATTCCTAAAAAATCAATGCAAGGTTACAATTCCAATTCCCCCCTTCAGAAGTACAAGAATACAATCAAGTGGTTGCAGCCTTGCCACAAAAATGGATCTAGAAAACAAGGAACTACCTGGTCGACCATAAATTAAAAACCATGCATGACAAAAAGGGATTAATATTAACCGTAAAATGTATCTGTTCCAACTGTGACGGTTAGGTAAGGAGTGGACCAAAACGCAGATAGGCGATCGTCAATAGGTTTTATTTCACTTATCTAGTTGCGGTAGAGTGCAACAACGTCTTAGTTTAGAGGGCAAAATAAGGAGGCAGTGAAACACAGTCACTGAAATAGTACCACGGTACTGACAGTCAACAGTTAGACAATAACGAACACAGAGACAAGACACATGAGGGATTATATACACAGTTAATGAGCAACAGGTGCAGGGAATCAGGGAGGGATGCGTTCACAGGACATGGGGAACAAGACAAACAGGGACGGTGGTGCCTAGAAGGCCGGCGACGTCGAACGCCGGGGGGCTACGCGAACAGGGGAGCGGCCACCGCTAGGTGGAGACGTGACACCAACTGACTACAAAAACTTTTACAGCAAAACCTTGATGTGTCATTACAATTTTTTTTATATAAGTTGTTATTTAGAATTCTTTCAACAAAGAAGATGCTCAGCATTTGAGAGATTGAGCAATCTGCATTGTGTAGACAATGTCAGACGGAAAGCGAAACACTGGAGCATCTCTTTTGGTACTGTCCAATAGCTGTCAACATCTGGAACCAAGTCCACAAGTGGCTGATGTGTCATAGTATCAACAAAATAATATACAGAATGTGTTGCTAGGTGATCTGAGAGACCATGCTCATTCAATGGAAAACATGATTCTGCATTTGGGTAAAACATTATACTTCAAAGCAACATCTAAGTATTCACTACAGTTAACAAAATTCAAGTATTTAATAAAGCGAGAGAGATATACCACAATTGAAAATGAAAAGATGTTAGTATATTGGGAAACATGGTTGCACCTATGGCATCTGGAGAGAGGAGAAACAAATTGTTTAGGTGTATGGGTATAGTTGGTTAGGTGTATGTAGGTAAGTATTGATGTACAAAATATGATTATATATACATATATAGTTGGGCAAAAAAGTATTTAGTCAGCCACCAAAATACCAGCAACAGTGTGTGACAACCTTGTGAAGAGTTACAGAAAACGTTTGACCTCTGTCTTTGCCAACAAAGGGTATACAACAAAGTATTGAGATAAATACTTTTGTTATTGACCAAATACTTATTTTCCACCATAATTTGCAATTAAATTCATAAAAAATCCTACAATGTGATTTTCTGGATTTTTCTCATTTTGACTGTCATAGTTGAAGTGTACATATGATGAAATTTACAAGCCTCTCATCTTTTTCAGTGGGAGAACTTGCACAATTGGTGGCTGACTAAATACTTTTTTGCCCCACTGTAGACACTATATCTTTCTGTATGTGTTTTTATGTATGCGCGGTGTGTCGGATTCTATGGGTGGTATGGATGATTGTATGAGTAAGTATTTTGGTATATGGAGTGTTTGATTGTCAATGGCCATCACACTGTCAGGTCTTTGCTGGGGCCCATACTCTGGGGGATGTCTAGGAATGGCAGGGTGGTGGGTGGTGATTGACTCAAGTGACTTGAGAGACAATTCCTTTATCATAATGCCCTTAGTTTTTTTTACATCTGACAGTTTAATCACTCATCGCCTTTACCAGAAAGTTGGCTGGAAGTCATAGACTACTGCAGTACTATCTCTTTGTATACAAAGCTCTTCTCCATTGAGTTCCAACTTACCTACTTAGTTTTGGATTTTAACATCAGGTCACAGGGTTAGTTAACATTATTGACCCCTTTGGTAAACACTGCGCTACGTAGATCAGCTTTTTCAGTGTTTGGAATAGCATGCAGTCGGTACTTTGATTGGATGCCTTAGTGCCCTTGGGTCTGTTTGTTTTAATGATTTAAGGATATAATATTGACAAATGTATGTTTTAACTAAGTATTTTTTGCAGGTTTTATGTGTATTTATATTGATGTGCCATTTGGTTGGTTCTGTACACCCTGGATAAATCGAATAAAACAAATATTTCACCCCTTTGATTACAGACTGAGGTATCTGTAGAAGAACGCTTGCTAATATAGTATAGAGCTATAAAGACTGCATGCAATGGAAATATGACTTCTAGCTCATCTTCCCCCTGACCTCTTTAAAAGTATTTCATATTTTTTGTTAAATGTCTTTTCCTAACCCCTTCCCCAAATGTAGCTTTTACTCTCAACGTTACCCAGTTAAGCCAAACCTGATTTTCCCAAAGTGGGGACAGATTATTTGAGTACCCATTGGTGATTTCTGTCAAAATTTAGCCCTGACTTTTGTGACATTTTTTTCCCTATAATATAGTAAGGTTAGAAGCACACACATTTATACGTCATAGTCATTATTGTCAGTATGTAGATGATAAATGTACTGCAAACCACAAACACTAGAGGGAGGCACAAAGCCACAAGGTACAAGGAATTGCCATTAGAGATGTGCGTGGTGTGTTTACATGCTAGGGATTTCTTTATTCTTCTAAACAAAAACATTTTAAGCAAAATAAATTATTTTTATAAATGTTTTGCCTTTGGCCATGTTGTCATTGTAAATGAGAATTGGTTCTCATTTAGCTTACCTGGTGAAATAAAGATTAGAACAAAAAACATTATTAACAGCAAATGCTTCCTGTAAATGGACAAATTCAATCCTGAGGTTTCCTTCCATTTGACAAAACATTTTGCAACTAAATGAACAAAAAAGCTTCCGTGTCTTACCTCCCTACCTCCTCTAATGCCCATGTAATCAAAGGCAAACTGCAGGAAGGAAGGAAGTGTCCCAGTTTCCATCGGCAGACAGATGAAACCCAGGGGAATAACATATCTACCATTGCAGAGAGAGAGGAAGACATTTTAAAAGTTGAATGACTCACACTGGGTTTTTTTACTTCCACCTACCATCTGCCTTGGGGATAGTTTAAGGGAGGGACGGGGGGAAGGGAGGGAGGCAGAGATAAGGAGATGGAGGGAGAAGAACGAGTGGAGCGATAACCAGTGAAAGAAGTATTCCCGAATACCAGTTAAATGACAAATGACTTACAAAGGTCTGTTGCTTACACCTTAAACCAAGAGGAATGACCTGAGAGCCACAGAACAAGAACAGGGGGAAGAGAGAAACATAAAGAGAGAACAGCAAAGATAGAAAGAAGAAGGGAAGAAGGAGAACAACAAGGACACGGGGGAGATGAAGATAGCAAGAGAGAGAGATTAGTGGAATCATCAGTCTTCTATTTCTAGATAGTCTTTTCCCCAGGGGTCCACGCTTGCCCCAGTCAGATAACAGTTACTGCTATGCATGTTTTCACTGTGCATGTGTGTACGTTTGCACGCGCCTGTGTGCGTGTATGTTCTAACACTAGCAATAACTTGGCTTGTGTGTTTGCTGATCAAGTGAGGAATTGATTTGGGAAGGAGGGTTCAAATTGCAGATCCACACAGGTAACACAATAGCACCAAGCTGTAATCTAACCTGGACTTTAACTGGAAGTGACGTGGGGGGATGGGGTGGACGCCATCAAGCTAACAAAGAACAGCCGTTTCAATGGTATAGGCTTCGTTGTCCATTGCGTTTTCATTCCAGTCAATCACCCCAATCTTGATTCCAGATTGCCCCTCACAGAACTGTCTTGAGGGGAATTAAATTGGAATGTTGGTGTTCTTGCTGGATTGAATGGAATTAAAATGAAATTGATCTCCAACATTAAGTTAGGGTTATACTGGATACTGAGTAAGGGTCGTTCACAGAAATTGCCTAATATTGGCAGTTAACCCCTAATATAGGGAGTTAATGACACCTCAGAAAAAAAGAGACCTTAGGTGTGCATGTTGTTCAAATACACATCTCATGTGTCCAGTGTCCTTTGGACAACATGTATGAATATCCTTTACCCTTCCGTACCAGTATAGTAGAAGTCTATAAGGGTATTACAGTTGAATTGATAGGGATTAACGTTATGCTTGTGCTGATGTAGCAATGATTATAGACCAATGACACTCATGCAAAACGTTTCAAATACTAGTACATTTTTTATTATATGTTTCAAAATGTGTTTCCTAATTCTATCACTTAAAATATTAGACACTGTCAATATTGATTGTTTGTTAGTCAACATCAATTAGATATCAATGTCTATTAACTGTAATACTATAGGGGATATCCCTCATTTGCTCCCACCTGGAGAAAGTTAACTGAATTACAGCAACAGCACAATTAAAGGGATAATCATCCGAGATTCATATTTGGGTAAAATAACAGTTACCTTAAGTTGTGCTTGAAGGCCCATAGAGACATTTATTACAACAAGCCATTATTGAACCCAGCCTGGAATTAGCATTATTAGCATTGTCCAATTACAGGAATGGAAACAGTGCGTCCTAAAACAAAACCCTGCATGTGGAAACCTATTCCAAAATACTTACAACTAAGACAAGTGATTTTGTTTATCTAAAATATGCTGTAAGTGTTGTATTCCTCCAATGTTTGCTGCTGTTTGGCTCATAACGGTATCAATCCATCAAGTTTTGTTACTAATGACAGCATTGCCGTCATAGCTATCTTGTCAGTATGCAGTCAAATAAATCTATGCTAGCATAAACAATTAATAAATTCAAGTATTTTTTGTTTTGTTTACTTCCACTTGCAATGCAGATTTTGTTGCTTGGGACGCACAGTTTAAATCCATGCATTTGGAAGACGCCAATAATACTAATTCCAGGCTTGTTGTAAAAATGACTCTATAATCAAGAATAACTCAAGGTAATTGTTATTCCACCCAAATATGAATCTAGGACAAACTCTCCCTTTGAACTAACTCCCCCCACTAGGCAACTTTTATTTTCACTTTTGATCGACCAACTTCCATAAGCAGTGAATTAAAAGATAAATACATTTAACCTTTAAGAAAATGATTTGGAAGGCACAACTATTCCCTAAACTATTTAGCTTGTTAAGTACTGCACTATTATTCCACTTTTACTGCAGATATACATGGATTATGGATATTTTCTTACAATACACAAATTCTAAATAATGCCCCAATAGTTAACATTTTTCACATTTAATGACAATACCAGATTGTTTTAGCTTTATTTGCTTACTCTGTAAATGCCCTACAGTTATGTGTGGTGGTAATAGTTGATGTGTAGCTTTTATTTACAAAATTTTCTGGCCGTTTCTAGATTTATTTGTATTTTATTAAATTGCTGTGTACACTTATTTCTTATAAAAGTCTAGATATTTAATATTTTTTATAGATGAGCCTCCCTCTCATTAAGAACATTTAAACATACATGTAACAGAAACAAATGCAAATACACATCCTCGATTTTGCTGACAATCTAGAGTCTACCCAGTCATCGATTGGCCCTTCTAAGTTTTACGACAATGCAATGTAGACCAAAAATGTCATCCCAACAGAAAAGGCTGAATTGTTTTTAGAGAGTAGACATTCAGCTTCTTCATTTTTTGTGTAAGGCTTTTATTGGAGGAAAGTATCAGACGAAGGCTGGTGATGTGTAGACAGAGGTGAGGACTGGGTATTGAACCCTGGTCCCTGGCTATACAAGGGGTCCACATTACTAGTTGACCACAGCTCTGCTGTAACGTGCAGGAATTCCACAAATATTCCATGCCAGCAGAATAGTCTGACATTCCAGTCATTTCATTTAACCTACTTGTGTAAATATGCCATCCAGAAAACAGGGAGCTCATGTTTTTGACTGTTGGGCCTTTTAAGAGCAAGAGCAGACTCTTCAGTTTAAACCTTATCTGACCCAGAAATGTTTGACAAATGTTTGACAAGTTACCTGACACTAGCCCACTATCCACAGTATTATACTTGTAAAAACGGTCATCAAACATGTTAAATGGCTGAATGTGAAATGAAGGTTTTTTTCTTGTTATTAAAGGTTATCTTAACAGTTTATTAGTGTTACTCATTTCCAAACCCTAAACTAAGAAATCTTTCATCTTTCATTTTCAATCTAATGTTTTGGATTTAGCTTGATCGTCTACATTCTAATTAATGTTACACTGTATTTAATGCCATGGGAACATATACATGGTTTTAAAACAGTTTTGAAAGTAAACTGAAAGAAAAAATCCGTTGGTCAGAAAGTAGGAGGGTTTTGAGCCGATAAATTAAATGTATTCACAAATGCGCACAAGAAACCCCGCATGTAGAGCCTGTTTTGCGCCATTAGGTATGAATTCTTAATGCAACGAATTTTATAGAAATTGTGTACTCTGGGAAAGGCATATGTTTACCAAGCCGAAATCGAGCCCTAATTGTGACAGACCAAGAAGAACAAACAAAACATATTGGTGGTTTTAGAATCTGTGTTTAGTGGCCAAATTGACCTATTTTAAGAAAAGCTAGTCTACAGCATTTTTAGACAGAATGTTTTAACTTTAAGTTTAAGCTAGAGTTTGTAAAGTATGCCTATTCGACAGCTATATGGAACAGGTGAATAGGAAAGGAGGGAGAGAAAGAAAAACCCTGGCAAACAGACGCAGAGTGGCTGTGCGTTATTTGGGCTCCATCAGAACCTACGACTGTTGGTATGCGCGGGGATGGTTAACAAATTACCGCGGCGTGAACTGACAACTAGCACCATGCGGTCCCTGGAGGTTGTGGTTTAATTTTGCACTCCCGGTTTTATCTCAGAAGATATAGTGCACGGTTTTGATTGAATATATTAGTCTCTGCATTCTCTTTAAATCATCCTGCGTCCTCTCACACCCTCCCCTCCCACCATTCCACCCACCTCATTCAAATCGCCTCCGATGCTATGCGTAGCCTATAGTGTGTGTCCGTGTGAGAGCGGAGCGTGAGAACCACAGATTTGACAGTGCCCAGTCGTGTGGGAGGATTCAAGCCGAGAGACAGGCACCCAGGCAAGGGTAGAATCAGCGGGGAACGCCGCTGTAGACCGCGGTAACGGAGGTAAATATTTAAACAGCAGATGCTTGACATTCACTGCTTACTAAGGTGTTCGTTGATAAAGATTTAACCACATGCTTGAATGAGGCTGACATAGGCTACCAGATTTTGACGATGAGGTATTATTTATTTTTGAATCGAAACGGTTTTCAGTGGCGTCGCCGGTGAAGAGAATATTTTGAATGTTTTGATAAATGAACGTATCTGTGAATATGACTGAAATCCGCCTGTTGTACCACACATGCTGTTGGGTGAGTAATTAACGAACATGTTCTTAAAGGAATGAATGATCTATCGTTTTCGCTCGTCAGCCGCCAGCTGTAGAAGCGCTGGCTACGAGCGACTGCCTGTTGTGCCTTGCAATAAAAACAATCTGAAGGTTACACATGAACCCTTTTATTTTTTAACGTTTTCATATTAAGAGACATAGCGCTATTAACTAAATGTTGCTAAACATTAAGAATTTGTTTAGGTTTTGCCTATTGCATGCGGCCGGCTAGATCGGATGGTGGTGGTGTAGACTAGCAACACGTCGGTTAAATTCAGAGACGAAACCAGGGAAACAGACACACTTGATGACAGTCAGGTAGAAATATGGACTGCAGGTGACCACTGCAAAATATAGCCTAGTCTTGTTATTTTGATAAATGTTATGATCACATGTGAGACTTCTTGAACTGGACAAATGTAACGTGCGCTATATTTTAATGCTGCTCATGAAAAGCATAAAGGCTTAATGTAAATCATGTAATAATTTAGTTACTGCATATTCGTCCAATTGTGTGATATAATCAATTATCAGTGGCATGAGTGCAGAAAAATATGTTACAAAACGATAAGGCATGTGGTATTGCTCCATGTAATAATTGGTCTAGCTACATTTCATCTTGTGGGCAGACCCATTGTTTGTTTGATATTTTATTATGCAATAACCAGTTAAACAGTGTAACACACCCAAGATAACCTTTTTTTTTTTAATATAGTTTTTACATTAAATCAAAATGGTTGCTTTGGCATTTAAAAAAAGTGATGTTGGCTTTACAGTAACAAGCATTGATGTTGACAGCAAGAAAAAAAGAGGAACCAGCAAAGAAAATATAAACCATACCCTTCCACGTCTCTTCCCTCTCTTAAGCAACACTCCAAAGGACAACAGTGCGTTTTAAAAATAAAAGAATGAGTACACCCAATTATGCTTTACAGCCAAACAGCATGCAAAACTGTTAGAGGTGCACTTAAGTTACTGTATTTCAAACTGTCGTGCTCAAACTGATATTTTGAATAGACTTGCCCTAACATACAGTGACATTTGAAACTATCTTGTCATAAGTTACACTATTGTGAAAAGGTAAGTAAACCCCCTGGAAAGTTGTCTTGGAAACAACATTTGGACACATGGATATCTGAGAGAAATGCCAAGCACATTCCGTGATAATGATAACCCAATTTAACAAATCCACAAAAAAAGACTGACACCATTTATCTGGGTAAAATAAAACAAAATGCAATTTCATGGTGCAGAGAATGTAACTACACCCCAGCTGCTGAAGTAACTTAATCTATTTCTTATAACTGTCTCTTACATTGACCGAGAGGAATTCCTGCCCCTCTTTCCTGCAGTATTTCTTCAACTATATCATGTTCAAGGGCGTTCTTGCATCCACGGCCCGCATCAATTCCCTCCAATGTATTTCTATAGGATCGAGATTTGGGTTTGACTCGGCCATAACATAATTCTCTGTTTCTTATGTTTCATTCTGTTGTAGCTAAGCGTGTGTGTTTTGAATCATTGTCCGGTTGCAAGGTTGGTTCAGCTTCACCCTTTTGACAGATGGCCTCGCATTTTACTCAAGCAGTATTCCAGTATAATGATCACTTCGTGGTGGACTCAATGCTGGCAAGTTAGCCAGTTCCCCTGGCAGCAGAACTGCCCTAAACCATAATACCACAGCCCCACTTTTTTACGGTTGGTATGAGGTTCTTCTGTTCAAAAGCAGTGTTTTGTTTACCCCAAACATGCGGTCTTCCTTCCGGACCTCCAATGCAGCGCAACATATATATTCTTTGAAAGTTAAGTGCAAAGTGCACTTTGACATTGTTTGTGCCATGAGAAGCCTTGATGTTACCCTGGGGTTTTTAGAGGCTTCTATGTGACTTTTGGTCACTTCTTGAGCTGAATATGATGTCTTATGTAGATTGCACCCATTCCTTTGCACGGGCTTCATAACCTCTTACTGACTTCCAGGCATCATTAATCCTACTTTTCAGGGCTTTGGATTGTCTTTGATCTGGGCGTAATGTGTTACCACAAACCCTATGGTTAAGACCAAACAAGACCAAGCTTCTAATCCTTTTGGAAGGCCTGAAACATTTTAGCGATTTTATACTATAATAAAGGTAGAGATGTACTTACTTTTTCCGCATTATGAAATTGCATTTTGGTAGATTTTAATTGCATACATTGTATTTTTTGTATGATTTGTGAAATTGGGTTACCTTTATCAATGAATGTGGTTTGAATTTAGCTCAGAAAATTACCCAAATATGTTGTTTTGTTTGTTGAAAATTTCCAGGTGGTTAACTTACTTTTTTACACTGTACATATGGGAACATCATACATTTTCTTGCTCTTACATGCAGGGACATCTCTAACTATCTTGCTTTTGCTTCTATATGGCAACATTTCAAACTGTCTGGCCTTCATTGAGATATGGGGATGTTTCTAATTATTATTCTCTGACACAAGATGACATAATGAACTGCTTTAACTTACATTTCAAAGTCAAATGCCATTTGAAATTTTCTTGCTTTAATTGACATATGAGGAGACATTTCAAACATTGTAACTGCCAACCAATTATGAACTGGTACTTTCCCCTCATGATAAAATATTCATCATCTTTCTTTTCAGAGGAACAATCAAGCTACCAATCAGGAAGATTGAATCGTCTGGTCGGACGCATCACATCTGATCTTTGTCCGCCAACATTCTTTTCTTCTCCAGAGTCATCACCTCACCCCACGCCCCCCCCCCCCCCCCCCCCCCCCCCCCCCCCCCCCCCCCCCCCCCCCCCCCCCCCCCCCCCCCCCCCCCCCCCCCCCAACATCATGGCTTCCAAATTGAATCCCAACATCTTGTACGTTCAAGAGCCCCGGGATTCTATGTCTTCTCAGGAATCTGACCACCTTACACATGTCGAACCCGGGGAGGAGAGCTCGGATAGCGACGGTGAAACGGACGAGACGGAGCAGAAGCTGATCCGGAAAGTGTCCACGTCAGGGCAGCTACGTGCCAAGGTAGGGTTAGGGGTAGGGTTAGGGTTAGGGGTAGGGGTAGGGTTAGGGGTAGGGTTAGCATACAGTCCCACAACACACACCACACACAAGTGGTAACACACTCGTTTTGTCATCATTAGAGGTGATCTGTGGACTTGATCCTGATTAGGATCAAAGGCATATACATAATCTGGAGACACACACACACACACACACTACTAGCAACTGATCAGTGCTGATTAACAACAATGTATCATTGAATAAAACATGAGCCATGTCTGATTTCGGCCGGTACCTTGATTGGAGATTGCCGGTTTGAATTGTTACCGTCTTGGACTGGAGTTAGAAATCGTTTGGAATCAATTCAAAGCCAAATGTTTGTTTTTTTATTAGGTATCTGAGACAGCAATCTGGGAATCGTTGTTGGTCCAATATCAAACGAGTCCTCATTGACATCTGCACCTCTTCCTTATAGTACCTTAACAATAGCGTGCTCAGTTGGCTCGTCACGCCAGGATAAGGGGTGGGATGCCTGCATGACCGTAAGTCTCTTTGGATAAAACCCTCTGCCAAATGACGTACAGGGAGGCCCAACATGGGACCAATTGCAAAAAATAATACTTTTTCCAAGTTGCTTGCTATAATTTTTAAACCATTCACCCAAAATCATTTTTGGGTTTCATGTGGAACCTAAATGAGTTCTATCTTGAACTCAAAGGGTTGTCCACAAACACAAAAAGTGTTCTGCTAGACGGGCAGCTTAAATACTCTTCTAATTATTCTATTTAGTTTTTGTATTTGTATACCCTCAAAATAAAAAAGCCTGCTCTTTACCTCCTAGTCAGTATACCATATCGGCCATTGTCCTAATACTTGTAACCCCCCCCCCATCACATTGGAGTATGTGTGATGGTGTCATTTCCATGTTTGAAGCCTACAAGTCTTATTAACTCATCATACTTATTAGCTTTAAAACTTTTTTTTCCCAACTTATTTGTCTTCAACAACTCGCAAACAGCCTGCAATAAGTTGTGGATACTGTTAATGTCGATAAATATTGGTTTTAGGTTCAAAAACAAACTCCTGTTGTCAGGGACAACATTAGTTGGTCACAAGTTGTATTGATAGTTGTTTGATAAATTGTTAAGTTGTATGATAACAACACAGCTTTTTTCTACAGAAGCTATTATCAAAGCCTAGATTGGATTGCAATATGTCAATGAATCAGGCCACGCATCCATGTGGAATCATGCCTAATATGATTAGTCTGTGTGTGTCTGTGTGGGAGAGAGATGATTAGATTGTGTTTACCTGAGGTCACATGACTCAGATTAACCTAGTCATAGACCTGAGGATTTGGACTCTCTGATAGGCTGGCTGATTAGAAATGTTTGTGTATTTATGTATGTATTTATGTGCCTGATGTTGGATTTTGCCATGTTCCCGCTGACCAAAATGTCCCCAAGTGATGGTGGAATCAAGAAAATGCCAGTGACATTTTCCCAGTTTACCTTTTGGAGAGAAAAAAACGGTGTCAAACCCCCCGTTTCCCATATCCCCCTACCCATCAACAACAGAAAGAACAGCTGTTGCTTTTGATTGTAGCTAATGGGGATACTAACACAATTCTAAATCCTACCCTCACTTTCTCCACCCCCTGTTCCCACCCAGTATTTTATCAATCTCCTCCCCCTTTACTTCCTTTCCCTTTTCTTTCTATCACTCCCCTTTTCCCTCTCCCTCCTCCCCTAATCCCTCATGCCCGTACTCTCCTCGCATTTACCCCCCCCTCCAGTTCCTTCCCTCTCCCTCCCCACCTCTCCCCTCTCTCTACCTCTCTCTCCTCCACCCACTCAGTGGTCCCTGGTGGATCTGCATCATGCTCGTTAGCTCAGAGCTAAGTGTTATTAGCCTTGACATGTCACCCAGACATGATTAAATTAAACAGTTAACACACACAAACACACACACACCCTTTTTAGGGTTTGCTATTTGTGTGGGGACCCAACCTAACCTTAACCCAAAACCTCCTCTCCTTGAATCTCCTAACCCTTAAAGCAAGGACAACTGTCTGCCTCCAGACTGTTTAATTGTTGTTGAGGGTCAAGGGAGGGGAGAGTTGCGGATGGATTCCTGGGCTTGTCTGTATTCAGGTTTGCCAGAAACATTTTTAAGGCCCTTTTTATATTGATGAAAGTAGATTACTACAGATCAACCTGTTAAAATTACTACAGATCAACATAACTTGGCCTTGCAAATGGCGCAGCAGCCTAAGGCTCTCAAGTTTCAATTCCCTCTAGCTGATGAGCGGCTGGGAAGACCTATGGGTGATGCACTTTAGACAGCAGAGATCTGGGAGAGGAGTGGTATCCTCTGCAAGGATAGCTTGGTCTCATTGCTCTCTAGCGACTCCCTCAGGCTGGTCGGACGCCTGCAAGTTAACTGAAGCTGTCAGGGGAGTGAGTGTGTACGAGTGTGTATCTGTTGACACACAACCTTCTTGTTGGAGGAGCAACATGAAGAAAAGCTTGTACATAACATGTAGTTACTGTAATGTGAAGTTGTGGATTGCTCACATTTCCACTCTCCAAACAGTTGATGCCTCAAGCGTTGTGGTGAAAAGGAAATTATGTTGTTGAATTGGGGGAATCTTTAGGAGTGGACCGGGAGCTTCAATAAACTCTTACTTACATAAGATTGAAATGGTGTCTTTGCCTGTCCGGGAATGGGAACCCGTTGAATTATATTTGTCTTTTGTAGAACTATTTTAGTACTAGGTAGAAACCCTTTGTTTCCAGGTGGTAGTACCCATTTGTTTCCACTCAAAATAGCCAAGAAACTTTGACAGTAAAGAAGACAGAGGCTGAAGTAGAGGGCCGAGACTGTGTGTGTGTGTGTGTTTGCATGCGTGGGTGCATGCCAACAGGTGTTCTTTCTACCGAATGTTGCAGTTGTCAGTCGTTTCGGAGTCATCACTCTTCCTTCGCTTGATCTCTTCATCACATTATTCTCCACTCCACTTCTCTCTCGTCGTCTTTCTTTCCCTCCTGGATGCTCGTTTTTGGACCAAAGTATAGCTTTAGGCTGAGGGGCGTGGCGGTCCTTTATTCCTGAGCGGCAGTTTGGATGCCGGGGAAGAATTGCCCACAAAGATGGGTTTGTGTACATGGTGGGCGAGCGTGACGGGAGGCCGGACGCCAGGCCGAGGGGCGAGTGTGCCTGTCAGACACTGGTGGGACCAGGGCTTTTCATCAGGACACGGAGGAGGGAAATCTGGTGAAAGTTTATCATTATCTTACTGAGAGACAAAGCGTGAGAGAGTACAGTAATTGTAAACATCTTTCTCCAGTTGGATATTTGTTCCTTTTGTTTTTATAAAAATTATAAGACAAACATAGAATGCTGAAATAGGAAGTGCTCACTTTTTGTTTTTAATCACCCCCCCAAACATGCCGCAGACCTCTGTATATCCTCCCTTTTCTTACATTATCCTTCCTATATCATTATTTTGCTCGTTAATTTTGCCTCTGATAGCAACGTGATGGCAGAAGAAAGAGATAGAGCGCGAGGAGAAAGGAGAAGTGACTAAGTAAAGAGACGAAGAGAAGGAGAAACAGAGCGTGCAGTGACTGAGCAAAACTGTGTGATGGTGTGGGAGTACGGAAATCTATCTACACATCAGTTGTAAAGTTAGACGTACTTCATATTGATAATATTTATCATGTCCCTTCTGTGACATGTTTAAGTTATATATATGTGTACTGTACTCTGAGTAATTTACGGTTATGAAGAAGGCTTGATCAGCCATCAGTGAAGGCACAGACATGCATTCGCCCCTCTGTTCATTGGTCTTCCAACTTAATTTCTGGTATTTTTGTAATCATCGTCCGTCCAATGAGGACACTTTATTATATGGAATGTTGGGAAACGATATGCCTAGAAGAGTCTCTTTCTCTGTCTGTCTGTCTGTCTCTCACCAATTTGCCTTATTGGTTTTTGACCTGTCTTCTCCATCACTGTCTCTATCTCTGCTCTCTTTTTCTTCCTTTCTTCATCTTTCATCTCCACCCACCCAATCTCTCTCTCTCTTCTCCTGTGTAATGTTAAAACACCATTAGTGTGGCATCGTCCATCATTAGTTGGCCTGGCCATTAAAATGAGAGGACAGCCACTGGACCAGAGAATAGGGAGAGGGGAAAATATTAGTTGAGTGAAAAAGAGGGATGACAAGGAGACGGGCAAAACTGGGAGGCATGGATGATGGGCAGTAAGACCAAGGGGAGGAAAAAAGTGCTTAAACCAGTAGAATTATAGAGGTGGATATGGAGCTGCAGTTTCTAACCTAATACAGAACCATTTCAGAGATGAATATTTCCCTCAGATAATTGGCAATTTGGATATACTCACATATCTATTTCTAATAAACCTCTCAGCAGCATGATTTGAGACAGCATGGTTTATTGCCTGAGGAAAAGGGCAACAATTGGACCATGTCATTTGACATCTCAACTAGTTGCACATTGTGACACAACCTGGAGCTGTGACATTGAGGTAATAAAACCCCACAGTTAAGGTGATGGCACGCTCACTGCTGCATAAATATCGGACCCAGCCAACCCTTAGAACAGTGCCTTGGATGTTGCCACAACTTTTTGCCTTTTGCTTTTATTGCCAAGTAGCCTTAATACCCCAACCTAACATGGCATATTAAACTCCAGAAGTATTTGGACAATGACATGTTTTTTGGTTTCACTGGCGCTGCATTCCAGCACTTTGGATTTCAAACGATATTCGTAGCCAGGGGGATGTAGAAACACCCAGGGACATTTTCAACTTTGGCAAAAACACAGTTTGTCTTTTGGGTTTGACTGGGCGCAGTTTTAGCTGCTCAAGCTGAAAAATAAAATGGTGTAGACCACAAACATGGCTTGGAATTCGTCCTTGGCTTTTTATAGCTGGAGTTTTTACCCATTTTCAGCAGTAGCCTGACAAGAAATATGGGTAATATTTAAAGCATGGAAAACTGGTTAACTGGGTTTCCAGTGGAGCCCTAATTGGTCTTAAAAAGCATGTACCCCGAATGTGAGGCGGAGAGGAGGAGAGATTGGGTAACACAAAGTTAAACTGAGAATACATGCACATGTTGACCGGAACAAGTGAGAGGAGGCATTGAACAGGGAAATGGAGAAAGGGTGTGTGTGGGTAAGGAGAGTTGAGAGAGAAAGAAAGTAACATAGACAGAAACAAACATCAGAACATAACCCTCGCGCTGTCATCCATTGGCTTTCTTGTATGTCACTACCAACCTGGTTAGTAATCAATAGAGTAACTAACTCCCAAATTGCAACTTATTCCCTACAAAGTGCACTCAGTTGATAACTTATAACTTGATATGATACATGCTGTGGAACATTTTATAATTGCATTTACGTCCAGGTTTATAACAGCAATCAGGCCCTTCTAGGGTTGTTGGTTTATGACCAATATAACACAGCTGAGGGCTGTACCCAGGCACTCCGCATTGCGTCATGCTTAAGGACTGCTCTTTGCCACAGTATATTTGCCGTACTGCACCAGATGCCCAATGCCAATGTAGTGCACTATAACAGGAAATAGGATGCCATTTAGAAAACAGCCTGACTAACAATCTTTTGATCGCACAGGAAAACATGGTAATGATATGAATCGTAGCACTGTGTGTGCATGTGTGTGTGTTTGTGTGGGCTTGCGAACAGGCTGAGGCGTAATCCTGAGCGCGCGTGGGTGTGTATGTGTGTGTGTGTGAGAGTCAGAAAAAACAAGCCTGAAGACATGTGGAATGGAGCGCTAATATTTTCTATAGACACACGGACTCTCTCTTTCTACTATTTTAAAAAGGAAAACCGATACGTTATATCAGATAACATATTACCGTCTCAATAGATATAGAGAGGAAATTGGATATCCTTCAGCAAAAACCAAGACAGAAAAAGAGAGAAAATGGACAGGGAGAAGAGAGCGGAAAGAGGGAATGGAAAGGAAAAGAAGTAAGGAGAGTTCTGGCTATTAGATTCACAGTAGATTCAGATAGGGGTGTGAATGAGAAATAGATATGGAGTCTTCGTGCCCTATATTCTTTGTGCACCAGATTTAGAGGAGTACTTAAAGGAGATCTCGATATCACTCTATTTCCCATTCTCTCTCCATCTTTATCTCAGACAGAGAAGTGAAGAAAAGCCTGTAACCCCTATTTAATTCGCGGTCAAGTACTTATTCCTCAGTAGAAATACAGTATTTGTTGCTTTTTGTATACATTCTCAGTGGTCTAATTAGTATGTTAGAAGATTTTCAGAGGAGTGAAACAATCTGAAAAGATGGAGCAATGCATCTATGTATTCTGTCCTTTCTACAATAACATCAGTCTTGAAAAGCTACAAAAACAATTAAGAGGAGCTACAAGTTCCTCTAATTTATCGTAGGCTGTTTCTTGCATCGTTATCCTGTCTTTTTTACCATGGTTCTCTAGTGACTAATCAGCAATAGCCAAAGCAGGATCTTTAGGCATTGTTGTGGACAATTTACATGGTGCAAATGAATGTAATTATGTTCCTTCCATCCTTTTTCCACAAATAAATCAACCTTCTTGTCTTTAGTTGCCAGAACCTGGCATGATGAAACTTTGATTCCCTTTTTTTGACTTGTTACGCTGTATTGACTACAGATCTCCTAAAGGCATTTCTGGTAGATGAATGTCCTTCATAATGTGGAAACACACACAAACAAACAAAAACTCACCCACTAACACACACACACAATGTTTGTCTTGTAGATGGATGACTGTGTCACGTGGGTGAGCATTATTCCCGATCGTTCCCGTCTGTTCGCTAATGGTGACGAATGGGGGCAGTCAGAATACTTCATCCGTCAGGCGCTCAGCAATACGCACCATCTTAAAGACCAAAAAATTATGAGAGAAAGAGAAGGAATTCATGTATTTTTCTTACCGCCTTTGTGTTTCAAGTGACAAAGTGCAAATAAAAGCGTTTTGCTCAAACGAGGGATTTGTCCCCCCCTATGGAAGTTAGGTTAATTACGAGAGTGGTATGATACATTCCAATAAATTCTCCCTTTTCTTGTCGTGCAGAATGACTTCAGTTATGTCAGTTACCTGTTTGGTTTGCATGCGCTGAAATATGTTATGTTTCACTCTCACAAATTCAATGCCGGTAAGCAACTCTAAGCTACATGACAAGATTATAACGGATAACCGCAAGATTATGTTTATTAATCAAATGGCAGACACACATTAATCATCATGTCACCAGAATAATACCGTCAATAGCTTAAAAGGGTTAATCCACCCGCAGAAATCATGAAACTCCTATCAATCAGGGAAAGCGTATGTTCTATTATTAAGTAACAACCAAAAAGGATTTCACCCCCATTAACTTCTAAGCGGTCTGTCTGAGAAATCGGACAATTTGGAAGTAGTGCTTCATAGCTAGAGCCGTGGCCAAAAGTTTTGAGAATGACACAAATATACATTTTTACAAAGTCTGCTGCCTCAGTTTTTATGATGGCAATTTGCATGTACTCCAGTATGTCATGAAGAGTGATCCGATCAATTGTAATTAATGGCAATGTCACTCTTTGCCATTAAAATGAACTTAATCCCCCAAAAAACATTTTCATTGCATTTCAGCCCTGCCACAAATTGACCAGATGATCAACACACTCAATATGAAACTGGTCTAAGACACTTCCTCACTCTATTTGTATCTCTGTATTTTCGTATCTCTTCACTCACAATTAAAAAAATATAAACTGTGCAGCACTGTTTAAGTTTGAATGCGCTGAATAAAAACAAATGTTATTTAAAATGTTATGTTTCCATTATCTCACAAAACTCAGAAATCGTCCGACATGACAGGATTGTGATGGATAACAGCAAGATTATGTTTATTTATCAAACGGCAGGCACACTTTAATCATCATGTCACCAGAATAATACCGTCAATAGTTCAAAAGGGTTTATCCACCCGCAAGAAATCATGTAACTCTTATCAATCAGGAACATTTTCTAACATTGGGTAACAACAAAAAGGTTTTCACCACAATTTATCTTATAAGTGGTCTGTCTGAGAAATCTGAAACTTTTGTAGTAGAATTTCATAGTCGCATTTTAGGAAATGCACTTTCCACAGATAATTTGTACATATTCAATGCAAAAAGATGTTAAGTGCATTTCCCCAATATGTAGCAGGGGTGTGCTACATGTTGTCAATATGTCAATAGAATAAATTAGTTACAGTTTCGGTTCCCCACAATCATCAAGGGGGTCCTAATGAAGAAACATTTAAAGAAAACATTATTAAACATTAAACATTATCAGAAAAGCAGAACTT
>JACXGK010002904.1:0-49872 GCA_016801125.1 Novumbra hubbsi
ATAGGGACAGCAGGTTATGTAGCGTTTTGATCATATCCAATAGGGACAGCAGGTTATGTAGCGTTTTGATCATATCCAATAGGGACAGCAGGTTATGTAGCGTTTTGATCATATCCAATAGGGACAGCAGGTTATGTAGCGTTTTGATCATATCCAATAGGGACAGCAGGTTATGTAGCGTTTTGATCATATCCAATAGTAATAGTAAAACCTAAATGCTCCACAGGCGTTAATCGTTGCAGCTCTTCACACTCTCTATTTTGAAGAGGTTCGGATAAATGCAGAATCGCTGTTACACCCCATTTGGACAAGTATACTCTTTCCCCCTTATTGACAACCACATTTCCAAATTGCACCTGGTAAATTTGCCTTTCTTACTCTCAATGTGTGCCACTGGCTATTGGACAGAAGTACCTACTTCAGAACCCACGCATAGAGATGAGAGTGATCATCTGGCAGAGATCTGTGGGATCTTCATCGTGTTGACACACACACACACACCCACACAATTCATGCCTCCTACTCATCGTCCCTCCTCTCTCGTGCGCTGCAGAACCATCAGCAGTGCTCCACCACTCAGTCAACATGGCAAGAAAGGTCTACTGTCACTGTCCAATACACCAGATGGTTGCACTGATAAGCTAATAATTAGAGCCCAGGACAAATATCCAGCGCTGCCTTAAAGAGCCACCTGAGTGGGATCGACGTGCTAGAGGAGAACCGGGGAGACTTGCTGACAACGAGCAGCTCTCTAGACTGCTGCCGAGCTACCGGACCAAAGAGGGGGTCCCACGGTGACACGAATGGTTGAAAACACAGGAGAGGGTCACCACGGCAACAGTGCGATGGGCGGTTACTCCAGCCCCCCCTTGTCGCCCGAATGCTGCGGCATTCGGGCGACATTGGCCCATAGGGCGAGACCACTGTGGATGGACTGTGTGTCCCCCCCCGGCATGGAGCCAGCTCGTCCATCACTCTGTGATCACTTTGTCTTGGCCGTGCCAGTCAATGAGCTCGGCAGGTAGGAGTTGACTAATGCAATCGCTTTGTTTCGTCAATAAAGCCGCCGGCAAGTTTTCTGAGCCGTTCCGTTAATGGAGAGGCAAATGAGGAGAGGGCACTGCACCTCTGTGAAGAAGGGGGTGGGGGGTTCCTTGTTAGCTCCGCACACCTACGATCAGAAGATAGGCCTGCTGTGGGTTGATAGATATCTGTCCACCTAGCATAATAATGTTCTTGTAGCATATGAATGTTCTTATAGCCTAATAATGCGAAGGCTTTCACTGGCACCGTCTTCACAAGAATTCTATTCTTTATTGAATGATAACGCATGACCGCTTGATCCAGGAAGAGAGCTCTTCTGACGCTGTGCTGGACTTACACACCACACACACATGTACAGACACACACGCACGCACACCACAACACACACAAGTTGTGTTGGCATCAAGGTTTATTATCCTTTATAATGTACAATATACAAAAATATAGAGTACCAAAAAATTCACAGTGTCTAAAAGGCAGTGATTACAGTCTACATCACATATCTAACAGTACCACCAGGTCAGTTGCATAGAAGGGCATCGAGCCAATCAGGGGACAGAGCTTCACAATGTGACATCCAGTTTGTCCAATCAGAATTAACTACCGGACTTGGGGAAGCCAATCGGTGGGCATTACCATTTAGTGGGAGCCAACCACAAACTGTAAAATAAAAGGTCAGGCAAATAAGGAAAAGTAAAGTACAGTCCCCTCAACATCAGAATCTCACGGAATCTAATTTGTTCTGGCAAATAGAAAACAAGAATATTTTACATAACTCATCGTTTTGTGGACATTACATTGTTCTTGTTCATTGTTTTTATTTAGTCAGGCCTTTTTAGTTTAGTAAAACTGTGGTGGTGACACCATTAAAGTGGCTCTATCATAGTACCATAGGATGTAACCCAACCGTACATCAGTACAGAACAGCTGTATGACCTGTAGTCAATCAGTCCCTTTGACAAGCTCTAACATACCCTACGGTTGGTGTGTACATAGCTGCTGCACTTTTTTTAACAACTATAAGGCTTTTATTTAAACAGTGTTAGCTATACAATAATATACATTTACATTACACTAACCTCTAGATGTCATTAATGGTCTGCGGATTGAAGGCTGTCTCATGTACAGATGGAGCTCTCGTGCAAATGGTGGAACTATAGAATTAGAATGACGGAAAAGGGTCATTCTATTTCTATACACTGAACTAAAAGCATTGCTGCAGAATTAGCTTTTATTTGAACTTCAGGCTTGAAAATAAAATACCGCTCCATTCTGTTCACTGAAATGCCTAAGCTTCACTATAAACGTGGCATTCCCCTGAGAACTCTGCAGCTCTCGAGAACGTACAATGTTCTACATGGAACACACACAGAAGCCCAGTGGAACATCCGGATCGCCGCCGTCACAACTTGTGAGTAAAAATGCACATACCCCTTTTTACAGATCCGTTCATATACAGTCATATGTAAGAAAGCGTTACATTTACATTGTACGAAATACACAGTCGTCTGCTCCCCTCATTCGAACTCCCATGCGTACGCGGGCGAAACAAGTGAACATACACGCTCACACTCAAAGAATCCGTACGAGCACACATGCCCGCGCGCTCGTCGAAACATGGATGTCATACCCAAGTATTTCCAGGCATGACTGAGCATCGTTAACTCATTTATATTCGCTACAGTCAGACTTGTGCTGTCAGACATTTTGTAGTAAAGAAAATTTGCTTCTACGTGAACGGATTCAAATTGTCTTGTCCTGTTTGTAAAATCATATGTCAGACCCATGTTGGCTACTAAGCTGCTGTGAAACCGAAAACAAATCTGGATTTTGGGATGTGAAACTGGTGAAAACTCCTTAATTTGTGAAATAACCCCCCCCCCCCCTCTATTTCTGTCTCTAACAAAGAACCTCCCTAAAAACCACTTAAAAAAACAAGTGCCGCACTATTTGATTATTAATCTACCTTGAATGATCTATAAAATGCACTTGGAGTCCAGTTCGGCAAACTGGACATATTTAATATCACCACTGAGTAGTAGGTATGTAGGTACAGTACTCAGTGGAACGCTTTCATTCCCATCCAGAAGTCTTTATATCATAATTAAAAAAGTAATAGAAAGTCAAGTCTGACCCCACATGGCCCCTCCCCCCTTATATTGCATTCATGCGCCAAAGGCATCCCAACGCTGTATGAACTCTATCCTATCAATTGACCCCAGCTGGGTGTCAGCGAGACCCCCCTCGGCTCCTCAGCCCATGTTCAGACGACTCTTTGGGGAAACCGTGTTAATCCACTGATACAGTACTAGAAGGACTGAGGCCCTTGTTTGGACGTTAGCAGATAATAGTCTATTCAACAGTGCCTGGATCTGTGTTGTCCCATATATCCAATGACATGCCTGAACCTTGCGTTCTCCTGAAGGCAGGAACTCTCTAAAGAAGGCAGGAACTCCCAGATTCCTGTACTCCCTGTGTCACGTGATGAGGCTAGGTGAGCCGAGTGCATTCATCCTCTACTCGCAACGGTCGAGTTTTATGTCCTTCCAAGGACAGACACAACGATACGCACACACCTTGGGTTGTCTTTCCGGTTGTCAGGGGAATTAGGTGTTCATAATGGGGATGGTTTACGCACACAGAGGGCATCTGTCACAGACCGGTAACCAGACAGAACAGGGAGGACAAGCGGCAGCCATTTTGAGTTTTCTCCGAAGGTCACCTCCCTAGATAGCAACCAAATAGCTGAAGTAAGGCGCTCCGGCCGCCAAGTTCCACAGGGATGAGTAGATGTCCAATTCCTCATCGTAGCTTATAGTGTCTTCTAGAGTTCATTATTCATGTTCCCAATCAAGCATTACATTGATATTGTGATAGTAATCCAGTATCCACCTCCCCTAATGACACACAACAGATTCCTGGCTTTACTTAGTGAGTCACCAGCAACCATCGCTACACTAGCGCTGATGCTGTGTTCCAGGGAAACCCCTTACACACTCTCCTCATCACTTGGGAGATACCACGGGATAAAGGAAATGGGAGTAAAAATGACTTCCAGGTCAAAGGTTGTGTTCATTTACTATGGCGTCTGTCGCCATGGTGATGGGGGTGGAGTTCAGTTTAGTTTGGGTGGGTGGAGCTACCCTAGCTGTTGTTATAGGTCCGGCAGGGGGAAGGGGAGGAGTCAGGCCTGTTGTAGTCGTATTTGCCCAGCGCTGTGGGGTAGTAGGTGGTGGTGTACACATTTGTCTGCTGCAAGGGCGTTGGGTAGAAATTAGACCTCTCGTCCGGAAGGAGGTTGTTTTTGTTCAGGGTCTGGAGGAGGGGAGGAAAATGAAAGAATCCAGTGTTATACCAGGGGAAGAATGCTACAAACTTGAAAAGAAAAAGCTAATGGGTAGAGAAGCTACGTACTATTCTATAAAGTGTGTTTCCAAGTGAGTTCAGAGGAGTCGAGGAAAAAGTCATAAGTGTTATACGACAGTGTCATAAGAGTTTAACACCAGTGTCATAACAGATTGGTTAGTTTACCAATGACTCAGATGGAAGTAATATGTGTGCAATGTATTAGACTCTCATTGGGAGATGGTGCACTACTAAGCAAGGTTAACAAATATGAGAGGCATCAATAAATTACAGTTGGTCCCTCTGTGCAAAGAAACACATTTATATGAATCCCAAATGGTGCCTTATTCACTTTAGTGTGCACTACTTATTATCAGGGCTAATTGGGAATTGGATGCCAATTAGGATGCACCTTGAGCGCAATTGCACTTCACAGGCAGGTTTCAGAGGCAAAAAGCCACAACATGCCAAAGTAATGGAACACTTTATTGAAGGTTGCTGAGTAATGTAATTCATCCTATCAGCTCTGCACCAAAAGCTGCCCTGTAATTGGGTTAAAAAATCTATGAAATGCAGCTATCTTGGAATGCTCTGGAAAGGAAGCAGTAAGGGCCTGTTTAGAAACAACTGCATAATATGGCTAAACCAAAAATAACTCCCTGGTTCTCAAGTTAAACTAGGGGATGTAGTCAGGTGTGCTGTCCAGGGTAAAACAGGCTGAATGCTAAATCAGTTACAACAGTGTCTCTCAACACCAATCCTCAAGTACCAACATAACACGTATTGGGTCACTACAGAGAAACGTCAATCATTTAAATTGAGAAGACCTTGATTTACAACCCTTGATTTACAAAACAGTTGTGACGCTGCGTAAAAAGCAAATTATAACAGAATACAATGATGATCCCTATATTTCATGCCCATCTTTTATTTAATGCCAGCCACACGTTTCAAAAAAGTTGGGACAGAGGAACGTTTACCACTGTGTTGCAATACCTCTTTTTTTAACAATACTCTGTAAGCATTTGGGAACCGTTCAAAAGTTTTGATAGTCAAATGTACTCCCATTTGTGATATAGGATGTCAGATGCTCAGTTCAGTCTCCTTGGTCGTATTATTTCTTTCATAATGCACCAAATGTTTTCATTGGCTGACAGGTCTGGACTGCAGGCAGGCCAGTTTAGCATCCCAGACTCTTTTAGTACAGAGCCATGCTGTTGTAATACAAACAGCATGGCTTTCAATGTTTTATTTATTAGAAGACAGGACGATTTTGCACTTTGCTTCAGTCCGTTTGAAATGAGCTTGGGTCCAGAGAAGGTGGCGGAAGTTTTGGAATCTTGTTTATATATGGTTTATTTTTTTGCATGCAGTTTTAACTTGCATTTGTGGATGCAGCGACATACTGTCTTCACAGACAATGGTTTTGAGAATTGTTCCTGAGCCCATGCAGTGATGTTTTAAATTATCTGTTTTTAATGCAGTGCCACCTGAGGGCCCGGAGATCATGGCCATCCATTATGGGTTTTTAGCCTTGTTCCTTGCATACAGTTATTTCTCCGTATAATCTGAATAGCTGAATGATATTATTTACCGTAGATGAGATCTCCAAACTCTTTCAATTATACAGTAACTGTTATTCTTAAATTGTTGCGCTATTTGCTCATGCAGTCTTTCGCTGATGAAAGAATGATTTGCACATCATTGCAGTCTGTTTTTCTGTTTACATTTTCTCAGCATTCTTTGGGAAATGGGACAGTACTTGACAGGAGGAATAGTGGAGGGGCCACAACATACATTTGTAGTTTGGGCTACTTGAGGAGTTGAGTAACACTGACTTAAAACCATTACCAGTGGTCTGGTCCTCATAATCAAGGGCAGGTATTAGGACGCAGCCTCACTTACTACAATACGCACACACACACACACACACACACACCCACCCACCCACCTCAGAGCCCACAAAGCATCAGCCAGCCAGCTGGTGACTAACAACTTTAGGCAATGAGTAGGTGTCCTTCTGAGCAGCAACAGTAGATTGATCCTAGGCCTGGTCCTGCATGAAGCAGGCTGTGTAGAGCCAGGGCGTAGCGGATCGCTGGGCTCCAAAGGTGGCTAATAATTGCACTCGGGTGTTGGGGCCGAGACAGGGAAAGGCAGGGGAGACGGTGGAGCGTGACTTCACATTTTCTGATTCAATGTTTTGGCCGCTGCCTTTCTCATGAGACGGCTGATTCCGGCATTATTAACAGCAGTGGGAGTACATGACCATAGCAGCCTAATGGGGTCCATTAATAAGCAGAAGAGGCACAGGGCTTTGTGCTGTAAGGAGGCCAGGTGAAGTGAAATAAGGAATCTTGTATATTCTGAGCTCTCGGCGTAACTCGCCCTCTCTACAGTAGTTGTAGTGTTCGAATGAAAGTATGCATATGGAATCGTGAATGAATGGCTGCTGTTTAGTGGTGTGTTGCGAGAGCTCAAAAGAAATGTAACTTTGTTCCCTTATTCTACAGATGTAACTGATTGAATATAAAGTGATGTGTGTCATCCAATTGTACTTTCTGTCTAGGCCCGTGCATGCTGTCTCAAACGCCTAAGCATACTTAATAAGAAAAATTACGATTGTACGCCAAAAGATCTAGAGTTTTCCAAGGCTTCAGCATGTGAGCAGATCATGATCACATCTCACGCATTTGCTTAAGTGTACATTTTGGGCAGACCTGGAAACAGCAATTAGGGTTAACTTGGGTCTTGCCCTGGAACAGAACAAACTACGATGCTCAAAAAAATGAAGAGACTATATAATCATTACAGTACAACGCCAACTAAATCAAACTTCAGGGATGTCAATCTGTCCAGTTACAAAGCATTAATGAATGTCACCTGTTTTGGTGCAAAGGAAAGTGACAGCACGTAGAGAGGCAACAGCAGGACAACCCCAAAAAATTGAATGGTTTTGCAGGTGGTTGCCACACACGGTCGCTCTTCCCATATCCTTCCTGACCTCATTCTTTTCTAGTTTTGCTTTTTGATAGTGATCTTAAAACTACTGGTAGCATGAGATGGAACCTGCAAAATGATCTTCAGCAGGCTACTGTTGTGCCAAACTGTCAGACACAGGCTGGGTGTTTTGTAAAAGCACTTTGTGACGACTGCTGATGTAAAAAGGGCTTTTTAAATACATTTTATTGACTCCATGAGGGTGGCATGAGGGTCCAACGTCCTCTAGTGGGACCTGTGCTCACAGCCCAGCACCGTGCAGCTCGACTGGCATTCTCCAGAGAACACCAGCATTGACAGGTTCACCACTGGCGCCCTGTTCTCTTCCCAGATGAGAGCAGTTTACACTGAGCACATGTGACAGAGTCTGGAGACGCCGTCGTGAATTTTATGCTGCCTGCAACATCATCCAGAATGAACGGTTTGAATGGTGGGTCAGTGATGGTCTGAGGAGGCATATCCTTGGAGGGACAAACAGACCTCCACATGGTACCCTGACTGCTGTTATGTACCGGGATGAAATCCTCAGGACATAATCAGACCTTACGCTGGTGCAGTGGGCCCTGGGTTCCTCCTGGTGCAGGACAATACACGGCCTCTTATGGCCAGTGTGTAGGCACTTCCTGGGTGGCAAAAGCAATGATGCCATTGACTGGCTCTCACGTTCTCCAGACCTGAATCCAGTTGAGATCCTCTGGGAAGTTGTGTATTGGTGCATCCAACGCCGCCACAGACAGTCCAGTAGCTTATTGAAGCCCTCATCCAGGTCTGCGAGGAGATCCCCCAGGACACCATTCGCCATCTCATCAGAAGCATGCCCAGATATTGTCGGGAGTGCATTCAGGCACGTGGGCCATACACACTACTGAGTCACATTATGAGTTGCCGTGATGAAACTCACGCAAGTTGGAACAGCCTGTGATTTGAATTGTTTGTTTTGATTTATTTGCGGTTCATTGGAGTTTCAATTCAGCCCTTAATCGGTTGATGATTTCGGTTGACATTGATGAATTACACAATGTACAGTAAATATTTTGATCGTCAAGACCTGATGTGTGATTTAAGTGTTTTTTTGAGCAGTGTATTTTTCACCTTGCCAGTTCAGAGTCAATCTGGCTTTCATTCAGTTACTAGTCAGTAGGGTACCTGCTGTCCAAACAGTTGGCTTTCATTCAGTTACTAGTCAGTAGGGTACCTGCTGTCCAAACTGCAACAACCATGTCAGAGCCTGGTGGGCCATAAATGTTGTGAGGGAAAAACGACTATCAGCTTCAAGTCTGCACATTCTTTGTATAGAGACAAATATGCGGTCCAGTCCAGTTTGAGATCCAATAACATAATATGCTCAAATTAAGTCAGTCAGTTCCAGAAATCTAAAGTGGGAGAAAAATAAGGACTCCTATTCACGTGACTCTGCCACGATTTGTCGATTTTCCTCAATACACTTAGTTGCCTCAATCTCATCGGCGCAAAGGATTCCTTGACCACCCGTACAAAAGCTTGTGACGAGAAAAGGGGATGATTGGCCAATTCAGACGTTCATGTGATGGGAGGGAATTCCGTGGGCTATACTCAACCTACTTGGCTATACTTCTCTCAGGGCGGTTGTGGTTGATGGGTGTCCCGTTTGTCAGGTATATGGCGAAGTGAGTTATTACCCGCTGGGTTGGCCGGAGTTCTCTTCAGACGGATCCGCTGTTTCTAGACCACCCGGGTTCAGTCCACAGTTTTAAGCTGTAACCGCTTTCTGCCTTGGGACTGGGGTCAGCTCCTCCTTAGGTTCCGACCATAAGAGGAGGCTTTTCCTAGCCACTGTACATCAGTTGCTGGTGTTGCTTGCCCTTTGGGTGTCTGTTTAATCACTGTGACAACTGCTGATGTAAAAAGGGCATCATATAATAAATGTCATTGATTGATTGGAGAGACCAAAGTGGAGAAATACATACTCATATGCTTCAGCCTCATAATGTAAAATTCCTTTACTGGGGTAAATCACACATGGATGTATATGTCCTCCAGACTGGGGATTTTTAACCAATCTTTTGGTGAATTGTTGCAGCAGACTGTGAGCAACTTAAATAGTCACCAAGTCACCTGTTGAGCGTTTTATGGGATGCTTTATAGGACGCTGTAATTGGACCCTATTGGGGGCAGGGGGAGGGTCTTGTTGGGGGAGTGTTTTACTGGGGCACAGCGGCACCAGCTTGGCCGAGACATCTAAGGGGGGGGGGCCATTAGCTTAACACGCAGGACAGACATTCCCAAAGAAGTGCTTCAGAAAACCCTACCCCTTAGCATCTTGAGGTTTGGGGACTGATCATGGTTGTGGAATACAAATAGTGTCTGAGGTTCCTATAGAGGGCGGGACAACTGCATTAGCTAACTTATTTTTCTGATATTGTAGAATCAAACAACGGAGGTTGTCTACATTTAAACATTTTGATCAACAAAAACTGAGAAAGTTGTAGTTCCCTCATCTAATATAACTGCCACATTTACCATCAATATAGCAGTAACATTATTTTTCTCCAGAGCATTTCAAGTGGAAAAAATTGAATTGTGAATATCAGGTTTCAACTAAGACTACCTGGTTGAATTGGGTCCTGAGGCCAAACCACAGAAACCATCAGCCAATTAGGATGCACATTTATGCTTTTGTATGCCCATTCCCCAAGAAAGTAACATTTGTACATCTTGTATTTTCACTTAGCTTGATTTAGCATTTTTTTATTTTTGTTCTAATTAAAGCATATATCCTACTTAGAGGCACCATATGATGGGAAGGATTATTAAGCTTAGACTACTGATCAACAGCCGTCCTTACCAGCTCTGCACACACACATTTTAATAAAGCATACAGTTATTCATGCTTATTGCCAGCGCCAGACATCAAAAAGTCAGCGAGGAACCACTGTTTACCTTCTACGGTGGAAGTTTAGGCGTTCTGTGATTCATGTAACTGCCCCGTTGATTCCTGTATTTCATGAAACCTTAACTATAATTACGATAATAACGAGTGAGGTAGTTTCCTTCCAAAAAGATCATTGTGGATCTGTGTTTATTTGTTTGTGTTGAAGTTGTGCGGATGTATCGCCACAACAAAAAGGGGGCGGGAATATTCATGTCATTAAAATGTACAGACGAGTGACAAACAGAAGGAAAAACCTGAATAAATAGATGGAGGTGTGGCTCTGTGATGGATGAAAAGCTGAGCAGGGCCTATAAGGGATTCTGACCGACGTGTTAGAAGGCGGTCTCCATTGTCAAAACATCAAATACTGGAAGAATGGTGTTCCATCCACCCAGTAGAGTACCAGGGACTCTTAGAATGGATTATTATCTCACTGGGGCACTTTTGGGGTTTTTCCTTTAGCTTGACATCTCATCATTCTTTTGACCTCATTGCTGTTTCTAGAAGTGATTGAACACCCTTCATGGTATTTGTCAAATGCTTTTCCTACAATTTAGTTAGACGTTATTTGGGTAAAAGTTATAGAACAGAATATCCCCTGAAATGTTTTATTTTTGCATAGTCTGCCTGTAGATGCTCTACAGGCAAAATAATGACTAGGTCTGTAGCCAGAAAGTAGATATCTTTCTGTTTAAAAAGTCAGCAAATATATAAAAGCATAGCAAGCTCTAACAGGAAACCCTGATTGGTCATTTGTCTTCGAGGTGTCAGCTGATACCAGAGATCCCTCCTATTCACATATCAGATTTCATGACTTTTTAATTGTCTGGTTACTCAGCCTGATGTTTGCAGGTCTTACTAGCATGGTTTCCTGGTTTGGTTTCCTTTTCATCGGGGGACTTTCTGTTAATAATAATTAGAAAACCTCAACCCCTATCATAACCCTAAACCTAGCCCTAACTGGTAACATAATTCATCAGGTAAACCAAAACATAACGCCGACTGTAACCTTAGCAACGCAATGCTTGTCAACACACTGCATAGTTTGCCGATGGCGTGACCACCTGTGAGGCAGTGCATACGGACTCTGTACTGGGAAGGGGTGTTTGTGTCCAGGCGCGTGCGGCGATCCTCATGTACCTGCGACAATACCTTGAACTCCATGGGCGTGTACTTCTCGTTCTTGGGCGTGGCGTTGCCCTTGTAGTTCAGGTGATTGGGCGTGCTGGGGTGGATGACGGCCGACTCCTGGGAGGGCTTGTGGAGACGCTGGCAGTACACGTAGACCAGGAAGGACAGTAGGCCCGCCCCCAGGAAACAAGACACGCCGGTGGCTATCAGGTGCAGAGAGGTGAACGCTGGGGAGACAAGACAGACGGGAACGGGTCAGTCCGGCCTCTCCCCTTCGTCGCGGCGGAACGGCGGTCTGGTGGCGTAGCCGACCCCTACGACCAGAGCCTGTGGCCTAAAGGCCCGGCGAGACAGACCGGAGGCCTGCCTCGCGCAACGGTGTGGTTCATTCCGCTCTTCCCCGCCCGCCAACGGAGTCTTCCTGCAAACGGTCAAACCGTTACCAGTCCCAGCCGGCCGCCTCGCTCTAACGGCCGACCGCCTCATACATATTCCCCATCTGACGATTGGTTCAAAGGCTTGTGCCGTGCCGTTTCCTGTTCTGCTTTTTAGGCGCCGCTATGGATTGGCTACGGATATAGTGGGATCCTTTACTTCCAACTCCGTCCCTACGCCACACACACACACAAAAGCTCTCGCACGTACACACACACACACCAACCACCCAGGGCCATTAAAGAGGAGGAGAGGAGGAGGAGGAGAGGAGGAGGAGGCACGCAGACCTAGAGCGCTCCCATTACCTCCTTTGACTGGATGAAAGGAATCATGGAATACACACAAGACGCACAGTACACATACACACACATACAATACACGCACAAACACACACACAAGCAAAAGTTAATCCACTTACCACCGCATTGCTGGTCCGTATCAATGCCAGACGCTGGGAGAATCACTGCAAAACAACACACAGACAGACAGACACGAACACAGACAGACGGACATGCAGGACAAACACACAGTCAGCTACCAGCACATGCAGATCCTTACCACCAAAGGAACTTGCTGGAATTACCCAGCCTGTGATTTGAATGATTACAATGATTAACGGTTTTAATGACCTATAGTACATCCGGCGCAAGCAAACAAGCAGGCCTCATGAAACACAAATAACTAAAGAAATTCCATAAACTCCGGTGGATTGTTGTGAGTGTTAGCTTCAGGCTCTTCAAGGTGTAACAGATGCTAAAGGTTAATTCAATTGAAAACCATAGCTAATGCAAATGATGCTAATGATTCATGTAAATATTTTGAAGCTACGTCTTCCCTCCGCTGAATGATTCAAGAGGGCGTTGTGGGGGAGAGTTTGTTTTTAATTGAGAGACCACCATCCTATGATTACATCTGGGGCCATATGACACACCTCCCACTGACCCTAAGATTTAAAAAATTGCAATGAAATTAGATGTGATTTGGGTCCAAATCCCAAACGCGACACTAATCCCTGTTTGGTGGACCTGTTTTGACCAGTGACTTGAAGGGAACAGTGTGCGATTTGGGACGCAGCCGCGGTGTTGCAACGTCACATTAATATTAATTGGGAGACGTCTTGATTTAATTCACTTGGTATTCTGGGCTGGTGCGTGTCTCGTCTTGTCTTTGGCAGCGAGGCACTGAAAGATCATTACGACTAAAATAAAAGGAAAAGGCTTAACAGGGTCCACTCAGACAAGCATAAAAGGAACGGTCGGAGAAGCCTGATTTACTAGTCTTGATTAGCCCAAATGAAGATAGAAGAGGGCCAGAACTCTTTCTAGTGGGTGTGGAGGGGGTCGAGCTTTCATCTGGAACGGTTTCCCCAGACACCTACATATTTTAAAACATTAAAAAATTAAGAAAAAAAACCCCTATGTCTCTCAAAGTGTCCCGGTTTGCCCGGCAAAAGACGCGGTTGACACGCGGCCACGCCCCCTTTGGGGTTGGCGCGGCGACGGCGGTGTGCTTGCCTCACCTGGGATCTCGTTGCAGTCCCTCTGTCCCGTGCTGTTCCCAACACAAGGGGCGGAGCCTTGAGAGCCACACACCCGACTGCGTGCCTGGAGCCCTGCGTCATCGCATGCTGACCACAGAGACCAGGCCATCCATCCGCCTGCGCGCGCACACACACACACACACACACACACGCATTGTCAGTACATGTAGACATGCCCATGGACTCACTCACCCTTTGAGATTGCCGTTGGGAGTCTGAAAATGCCCGGAGCCCATTGGCCCACCCAGTTGCACAAGACAAAAACAATGGGACCCCCTGGTCCCAAGCGAAGCAACAAACAACCTCCCCAGCCACACGCAAACAGACCAAAGTGTTTGTGAGGTCGACTGGACTGAGAAAGCAAACACGCGGTTTGTTAGTGCATAGCCAAGATGTTTGTGTCCGGCACCAAGCGATAACCATATTTGCCAGTCGAAAGGCGCCTGCAGACAGTCAACAAAGAGAGGACCCTTTTCCCAGTTTCCCAGAAGAACGAACCGTTTGATCCCAAGAAACTGCAAATGTACTGTGTAAGGTTGCGATTTAGTTTACCTCTCTTATCAACAAGAGAATCAGTCTTTGGCTGCCGTAGTGGTTCCGTCTGTTCTCTGACCTCCCCTTGGTAGAACAATACAACCCCAAAAAATACGGTGTCCATGTTAGGATGGCGTCCGTATTAGCACAGCCTCGTATTAGCACAACCAGAGTTATTTATGTGATTCTGAGGCGGTCCTAATATGGACACCCTGCCGTCTAATAATATCAATTGTGTTTAATAACGCAGGAAATTACATAAACCTCCTATACTCTAATTGTGTCATTCATTTCATTCATTTATGTCACTCAACCTGACCGACTTGTCTGGGCTGTAGGATTGGATTAGGAGAAAAGTAAAACCCTCAATTAGCATTCATTGTAATGGCTGTCTCACACACCCCCACAAACACACACACACACACACACAAGAACCTTCCTGCCCTCCATTAGTTGGCGCAATCTCTTTTATCCTGATCTCTGACAGGGCCATCAGATAGGCCGAGGACTGACTGACAGGCACAAGGACTTCTGGCTAATTGGAGACGCGCTGTATCTATAGGGAAGTCAGCGATGACACGGGCATAGATCACCAACGCCCTGCCTGTCGGTAAATCTACTGTAGCAGGAGACGGACGAGATGGCCAAGTCATTACCACACACACACACACACACACACACACACAATAGAAAACACATGGAGCCTTGCGTCAAAAACACACACACATAGTTGAGGAAAGGTGTTCGAAACCGAAGGAGAAGATTAACTTGATAAAACAGGCCGATATTCAACCCAAACTACACCCTATTTCCCATATAGAGCACTACTTTTGACCAGTTGAAATCTTTTCAAAGACCTGCATACCTCAATACATGCCGTTGATGTTTGACCAATGCACATTTCTGTGTGTTCTTCGTTAAATCACACTATGTTTGTCCATTGCTAAGTATTGAAGATAAAACTGAATTTTAACTGCGTTTATGCAGGCGTCCAGGTCATTCAGAACGGTCCACTAACTTTTTCTCACTATATATAAGGAATAGGGTGTCATTTAGGAGCCGGACCAACTAAAAGACAGAAACCAATTCCCTTCCTTGTCTGTAATTACCATCAGGTCACACTCCTCAGGTCCCACGAGCAACTGACAGACAGCTAGGCTAATTCAATACGAGTAACACATGGGTCTTTAGGAAGAAGGCAATTGCTAAAACCCCTTTAAAAAAAAAAATATCTTGACACTGTCAGATCTGGCTTTTAAAAAATAAAATTGCTGGTTTGAAAAATAAAAAAATCTAGTTCCGGAAAGTAAACAATGTATTAGGATAGGGATCAAATAAAAATGAATTCTCGTTATACACCGAGCCTCATCTCTCATTGGACCCTTTGGCTTATTCACAGTCAGTCTTTGCCCAGGTTTCAGATTAGCTGGCTCAGTATCATACATGTTACGCTGTCCCATAGGGAGCAGAGATGCTACACACACTGAAAATAAGAGGCAGACGGTCAGATTCAACCCGACTCCGACTCCAACCATCAGCAAAACCACCAATTGGCTTAAGAACACAATTTCCCAACATGCACCTCTTCCACACCCATCCCCGGAGGATTGTGGCAAAGTGCTGACTGGCACGGCATTGATCTGTGAGTCATTATCATGATAGACCGGTTGTAATCCGTTGACTGGAGCTAATGATGTACAGGGAAGCCTGTCACCGTATGTGTTTGTGCAGTAATGGCTGCGATGTGTGTGTGTGTGTGTGTGTGCAAGCCTTACCGTCACAAGTGTATGTGTTGCACAGCGCCTCCTCAGTGTGTAGGCCGATACAGATATCTCCTCCGTTGGCCGGGCTGGGGTTGTTACAAGAGCGGGTACGCTGGTAGTGCCCGCCACCGCAGGGCACTGAACACTGAGACCAGGACGACCAACACGACCAGGCTCCGCCCACTGCTCGGGGGAAAACACGCACGCACGCACCGAGACAAACAAGGAAGGTCAGACGAGGCTCCCCGCACCGACTACGGGACAAAAAACTGACATTCTGTTCTCTCGAAACGGCAACAAACACACACACACACAAAGCAACTCGACCCAGAGGGGCCAAAACCAACCCCGCTGTCCTCCCGTGGAGGGCTCCCATTGGCTCCGGAGCTCCTCCAATGCCGGGGAACACAACTCCCCCACGCTCAAACCTCCGCGCGGGGGCTCCCAAGACTCCGTTTACTGACAACGCCCCCCGCGGTGGTAGACACGGCCGTGCCGCGCCCCGCCGGAAACGACGGCGTTCGAGAGCCGAGAAAGCGAACGGTGACAGGAGGGAGGCCATCCAAGAAATGCACTCGGCGAGAGAAAGACGCCGGTGAGTGTTGACAAGCCGGGGGGGGGGGGGAGCTCTTAAGAACTGGATTTAGTCCTGGGGGTGAGGCGGTAGATAGAGGGAACTGGCGGTGTGGCACGTCCACTTGGCATTGGAACCGGGAGGGGAAACGTTGGCATAGTAGGGAAATGGTGGAGAGAGACGGAAAAAACAAGATAACGAGCTTTGTGGCTGCGACATCAAGGTATACCGTAATGAAGGCAGGGCGGGAAGACGTCCCGTTGTAGCCATCCATCTCTACAGGGTCGCCCTTCCCTCTCCATCTAGTCCATTTTAATTAACTACGTTACTCTAGATGTCAGTGCGTCTTTATCCCCGACGTCTCTGTCTGTAAATCAGGTGCCTCTCCCTCCGTCTTTTAATCAATTACTTCTCGTTTTAGCTTGTCTTCTCCCTTTTCTCCCAGAGTCTGCCTCTCCTGGTCACATGACATCCAACAGTCAGACATGACCGACTGAGTCATTTAAGCCATGGTTACTTAGAGCTGGGGACTAAGACTAACGGGATATGTGACCAGTCTCAAAGGGTAACCCAATCTCGATGGGTGGTATCCAAATGATGCACTAACCTCGTCCCCGGGCTGACACCCGGGCGGACAGCCTCTATGCCTGGCTCAAGAACTATTCAAAAGTGGCCTTGGTGGAAGTGACCTACTGAATAAAGGATGAGTCATCATTTAATTTGAATAAATCCGTTACATTTGCAGTTTTCCCCATGAATTTCACGTTGAACATGTAAATAATCGAGCGCAGCTAGAGAAATCTGTGATTAATTTGGAAGTTTTCAGTTGCGCGGATGTGTATTTAATTAAGGAGTTTGGTGCTTTAATGACCTGTATTTCTCAGGTTTGCGAATGTATGTGCACACTTGTTCACTACATCTGTAAGCCTGATGCAGCCACATCATATTATTTGGAAGAGAGGCTAACTAGCTAGTGCAACACTAAATTCAATTTCATTTAATAGGCCACCTAGGTACCATTATTTTGACACAAAACTTGAAGGTTTTACATCGTCCCACACAACTCCTTCCAAATGTACAGTGACACTTAAAAACATCCAACAGAAAAAAGATTTTCACCATCCTACTAATCCTCAACTCGAGGAGGAGGCACGCTGCAACATGTTAACAAGGTTAAAGGAGTTATAGTTATTTCAATTCAAACTCTGACATAAATAAAAGCAAATACATAAACACATCAGAATATCTAGTTGTGTGTATACTGTACTGTCAGAATAGGACTGTGTTTTCCTGGATGTGCTGATACGCTCTTGAACTCCATTAGAAAACAGTTCCAAGCGGTCAGGATTGGGTGGTATTTTCATAGCGTTTGGCACTAGGAGTTTTGAAGAGCTTTGTCATTGGTTAATGAAGGCCAAAATTAAGTGTTCCACCAGTCTGTGTATTTAGGCAGAAGTATCTGGAAACAAGAGGTACAGGACGGACCAGCCAAATGAAAATGATTCTGATGAGCGTTAAAAGCAGAGCTGGGCCAATCTGGGTGTGAGCTGAGGAAGAAGGGCAGTTGTCACTGGTCAGAGCAGTCCAAATGCATGATTGGACGTTAATTAGGTGCTTTTGCTTACTGCTGAAACAGAGGACTCCTCTAAGCCTGGTTCTGTTGCGCTACCCGGTGTCTCGCCACTAGCTCATGGAAACGATGAACCACTCAGCATACGTAAACAGAATTAGCATTAGCATTCAGGTGACAGCATGGTAATGTGTGTGCTAGGCTAACAACAGCTACCGATCATTGGTGTATGGGAGCTGTGTGTGTGTATATACCTGGGCATGCGTGAGAGTTGCAGTCCTGGTACTCTACGGGTGAGCCCCTGCAGGCCGGGGCGGCAGGCTTGCCTTCTGGGATGGCACACGTGCGCTTGCGGGTGCGATAGCCCTTGGCACAGTCCTGGGAGCAGGCAGACCACGTCTCCCATGACGACCAGCCAGAGCCTGCCACTCGTACCACAGGGGTCCTCAGGAGGTCCTCAACTAGGGCTACAGGAAAGGGTTAACACCAGGTTACTAGTCTACATCACACAGTTACGTATTTCTACATTCCAAGGGGCCAGTGGTGGACTTTCTACAGTTGGGTGGGTGTCAACAGCATGGAAGATGAATGCAACCAGGATCTTTGTGGGCTGAAACGCTCCCCACCTATTCCTTGTCTTAAATCCTGCCGCCATGTTGAGACATCCAACTAAAAAGTCGGCTCCCTGCGCTGAAGAACTTTATTACTTATGTCCGTTCTGGACCTTTTTATTGATTGCATTTGGCTAGGTTAAGTAACGTCTGGTGTTTTACAGTGACCTTGCTGACTAAATAAATGAATACACATACACGTATACATGTAGTAATATATATATATATATATATATATAGCAGAAAGAAACACCTGGCCCCACAGAGGAAGACCCTCCCTACAGGCCCGTCCAGTCCAGACTGTGGCTTCACTGGGGCCGTGATTAATCATCCATCCCCGCGTCTCCGTGCCAACCACGTCGCCGTCGGCCGGCTACAGTTAATCAATGCAGATGGTGGAAGAGCTTAAAGCTGCCGCCAAAACAGGAGCGTTGGACTGAGACCAGCGGCACAGCTTCTCACCGGTCAAACCACACACTGACCGGCCCACGCGGGTCACCAACACATTGACCGGCCCACGCGGGTCACCAACACACTGACCGGCCCACGCGGGTCACCAACACACAGACGGGCCGACACGGGTCACCAACACACTGACCGGCCCACGCGGGACACCAACACACCGACACCGAGAGTTGCACGGCGGCCGCTACTAGCGCACTACCGGTGGCGGCTGGACGCTGGACACTCACTGTCCGTCTCGCAGGCAGCGGTGCCGTCGTTGGGGCAGAAGCGGGTCTCCACTTTGCGCCGTCCGATCTGCAGCTCATGGGGGTCGGCCAGTTGGGCACGGCACATGTAGCGGATCCTCTGTTCCTGGCGCGCCCCGCCCTGGGTCACATTGACGGGCATCCACGGGGTCCAGGGGGTGTTCCTCTTCACCTCCGGACATGCCTCCAGGTTGCACGCCTTGTATTCCTGCAGGGTGGGAGGGAGGAGGAGCCGAGCAAAAGACGTAAGGGTGGAGAAATTTGGCGCAATTTAAAACCGATTTAATAGCCCCCGCTAGCAGTTTTTCTCAATCGTTTTGGCTCCATTTGCAGGTGGTGGCAACAGACAATTGCTCTCTCCTTATCTTTTCTGTCGGTTTCAGGAAGGATAAGGCAGTATATGCAGCTCATTTAGTATAAAGGAATCTAGCTTGAATTTACTTTATTATCTAGTTCAGTAACATGTTTTTTTTTTTTTTATATTTATATGCAGACACCTGTTTGCTTTCCATAGATCCAAACTAGTACAAATGTGTTTCTAACTGGGGGTTTGGACCTAGAAAAAAACAGGCTTGTTTCTTTACATTTAAACCAAGTTCAAGCTGTGAAAAATTGATTTTTAATTATTTTTTAATTCGACTCCAACATCCTTAATGCTTGATCAGCTGATGGAGCAATGGAGTAAATTACTATGTTTGAGTTATAATATGGTAGTTACATGTTCAAATTTTTTTTTAAGCATTGTATTTTCTTATTGACTTCTCATTTATTTGGCTACCTAATGACAGTTTATTTGGACACATATCGGTAGTAATTAAAACCTCAGCTTTGAGCATGTTTCAGAGGCCTCTGTGGAAAATCCAAATTGAGTGACTGGAGGGGGAACAGAGGCCTAACACATTTGAGTCTAAACTAAACACAGACTGAACCAAATCAAAAGTGACAGACTGAAGTGAAAAGTTACAAATCCCACTGGGAGACTAATCTCGACTGATGAGATAGTAAGTATTGACCAGCCAGCGTGTGTGTGTGTGTGTCTCGTTACTGTCGTACCAGTGCGCAGCCTGGGCAGCTGTTCCCATTCTCACAGCTCCTGACCCTGGAGTGGACCCCTCCTCCACACTCAGCGCTGCACTTAGCCCAGGAACCCCACAAGGACCAGAAGATAGGCTGCGGACACGAGACGCCCTCATTACAAAACCTGCAATAAGAAAACGAATGGGAAAGACATACAGACTTTGGCTTCTGTCTAATGGGGAGAGGCGCTGCTGCGTACGAGGCTGATATTCATCGGAGATTGTTGTCCAAAAGAACCAGTGCTGAGGTACTGAGGAGTGCCTGCCACATCTCATCAGTGAATCATAATTTCTTCATAAATGGCACCCAGGAAAGTAGGAAAGTTTGACAGTTTTCCGTTATTGAGCGGCTAATTTCTTAGCTCTCCTCTCGTCTTACCTCTCATCCCTGACCGGGCCCACACACACACGTCCCCCGTGGCGGGGTGAAGGGTTGTTGCAGGAGCGCTGGCGCATCTCAAAACCGGTTCCGCAAGTGGTGCTGCACTGTCCCCATGACGACCAGGGGGTCCAGCCTCCGTTTCTGTAGCAACAGAAATTAGCTTTTAAGGAAGGTTTGATAGAATCCAAAATGGCCATTTCGGAATTGTTTCATACCAAAACATTAACTCAACTTTCCCTCAAGCACGCCACATACTCAGGGCCCTAATTTGTGATTTTGAGAGCATGTGAAGCCACTTTCTCAGGAGATACGTTTTACACCAGTAACACACTTTTCAATCTACTAAAGTGCTTTGTTCCTCAGTAGCCCTGCTCATTATTCAACTGCCACTTCCGGCTAAAAACGTGTTTCAATTTCCCCACCCTTTAATCTAGCGTAGCTATGAAAAAACCTCAGATACTTTGTATCTGAACTAAAAAGGCTTCAGACAAAGACACACATTCAAACACAATTTTTTCACTGTACTTTTCTGTAACTAAGTGATTCGTATAAAGAAGTCATATTTACCTTAATCCTTAAAACTAACCTAAACCCTAAATCTAACTAGAAGATGCTTTTTTGTGTATAAAGATCTTCATTGAGTTTGAAATTTTAGTCAAGGATTAGGCTTAATATGGGTCCGTAACTGGGTCCGAAGTCTTTGCCATATTCAGGAAAATCTGTCAGAATGACTTAAGCCCTAGTCATTTTGTTGTTGTTGCATAATTAACAATAATTAACCCTAAACAGCATTTTATGAATTGTTTAAGTTAGCGAAATCAAGCGAAATCAAACAAATGTTTAAGCAATCCCAACATAAAATATGTAATTCTTTATCGACTATAACTATATTAATTAGCATAATTGTTTACTAAACCTAAGTATACTCTGAACGGTTCAAGGTATAGAAACTAAACCAACCTGGTTGCTTACTTTTTCTGTTAATTAGTTTTTGCCTAATTCATTAATTAAAAACGTCTAAATATTGACCCTTACCTAAAGCCTACATTATTTTATGAGCTGTGACTGTGTCTGCTCACAGCCAGCTCTGAAGCCTGACTGCACAGCAGAGATGATCCCCAAATGTTTCCCAATGTTTTCTATTACAGGGTTTTTCAGTTCCCACCTTGATAGCAAAACACACACACACACCTATCCTGTGCTTGAACGAGCACCCGCATTGTTTTCCGTTAGCTGTCTTTCCTGAGTCGCTTGGCCACTTCCTTCAGGCAGAAACGGTACAAGAATACCGCCAGGAGCTTCGATGTCACCTCAGAGTACAATAGGCTACACCTCTGAGGCAGGGTCTTTATTGAACCATTATCTGTCCTCTTTGCGTTGCTCCACTGAGCTGCACACCATACATGTGATTATAAGCACACCTGAGTTGATGTTTAGGGTGGCTACATGGACCTTTTCAAAAAAATCCCAGGTTCTCCAGGAATCCCTCCTACAAAGTTAGCTATAATAAGGGAATCATTCTAGAAATCTCTATTGGTGGTTGTACCTACCTGGAGCAGTTGGAGACTTCAATGGTGGGTCCCTCACAGTCTCTGCCACCACAGCGTGCTGGAGGGTTGTCGCAGTCCCTGGAGCGACACAGACACGCGCTGGTGCCGTCACCGTCGTCGTTGCGACATGGTTGCCATGCCGCCCACGGCCCAAAACTGCCATTGGTGGTCTGGTTTCGAAGCTGAAAAAGCCAGAGACGATAGGCTTAAGAGTCAGGTATTGGTATAGGCTGGACTCCATCAGTTGTAATGTAGCAAGTCCAAGCCCCGCCCACCTGACAAATTGCCCCTTTCATTTCCATTGGTTGGCAATATTTTAAGAATGGATCATTTTAACTAGCTGCTCCTTTACTAATTGCTAGTTGTCAGAAATAAATTGACAACTACCTATTACCTGTGCTTCCACCTTTTCAACAGAAGTGTTAAATGATGTTGCAGGAACGATGGGAGGTGTCTTATCTCGTCGTCCTCTAGCAACTCCTTGTGGTAAGTCGGGAGATTGCAAGCTTAATAGTGTCTCTTTAAAGTGTAGTGATTCCAGTGCCTTTTTCTCTCGCGTTATGCAATGTGATTTAATACAGTCAATGCTTGATCGATTTTTCAGAAAGAGTTCAGTATCTTCCTTCATTATGCAGCTGTATTTAACCTTTCATCAATATGATAAAAGCGCTGCTAAATAACGATGTACTGTCTGACAACTTAATCTTAGCTTGCAGATGCCAGACCGGCACAAGGAACTTGCTAGAGTAGATCGAGTGAAGGGAACCCTGACGACACTGCCTCCCTATCCCAGGCAATGCTGTCATATGTTACACTCCAGCATGTAGTGCTGTCAGGGCACAAACCTGAACTGTGGTGGAATGCAGCACTGCCTGTGCCACCTGGGAGCCCAATTCAAATGTTTTTCTTGGACACTGCAAGGATTTGCAACAGCGATCTGTGTCAAATGTCGCGAAATGAGGACCTTGGTCCCGGATGGGAGTTGGCCAAAACTGAGGAAATGTCAGACCGGTGTAGAGCCAGGTGAGACCAGGGAACAGCAGTGTTAACTAGCTAGCTTGCTGTGAGGTTATTCCATACCCGAGACAGCAGTGACATCTGAGGTAATGGAAAACAAGTGACATAGGTGGAACCAGGCGTCCATGTTGGCTCATACCGGACACACAGTGATGTTCTGACTCCACTGACTCATGTTGGAGCTGTCCTCTAGGGTGGTGCAGCTTCGCTGTTTCCTGTCCCAGCCGCAGTACGGGTCCCGGGCTTCCAGGCATAGTCTACATTAGGCAGGAGAGATGGGGGAGAGAGGGAGGAAGGAAAGGACGGAGGGAGGGATGGGGAGAAGTGCCGTCAGTCACCGCGGTTAGCCCATCCTCAACGTTCAGACCAGCGCTAAGGCTGCATCTCTGGGATTCTTAGATGATCTGAATCAAGCTAAACAAATCAACCTATACCCCTCCACCCCCCACACAACGCTGTGCAGCAACCAAAGAGGGATTACACATGTTGTAAGCTCCCCGTGAAACAGGCGCTTAATTAAGGGGTAATTAAATCGGAGTCTTTTAATAACGAAGTTAAGCCGTGAGAGATGGAGGGGGAGTGGGGGGGGGGTACAGACTGACTGAAGAGAGGGGTAGGGAGGGATGGAGTGGTGAGGGAGGTAGAGAAAGAGAGGGGGACGTACAGACTGACTGAAGAGAGAGAGAGGGAGGGATAGAGGGAGTGTGTGGCAGGCTAAAACACATGTTCAACTTATTTCCACGAATGTGGATACTGTTTTAACCCCGGTATGCTCCCCATATATCCTCCCCGCACCTTAGCATCGATGAGAAAATAAGAACGTTGTATTCTTGGCAGGGACATCTGGGTTTATTTCACTTGGTTTAGCCGAGTGGAGCCTGGTGTTCCAGCTATGAGACAGAGGCAACGAAAATGCGTGTTGATCCAGAAGAGTGGAGCCCGATCAAGTGGTTACAGGGTGAAGGGCTGCTACTTCTGAGACCTTACTGCTGAGCCAGCCTGTTTCAGGGAGCTTCAGGAGGGGAAATGACTGGGTGAAGACATGTCAAGCGTAATGTCTCACTAAGTTTTACCCAAAGACGTAACGTTGCTTGCAGACAGCTGATGGCTGGTTGTTTATACTCAAGTCCAGCAGAGAAGAAGAACGATGAAAGGCTTTGTTTGTATGTGGTTCATGTCTTGGGGGCCTCTGTTACACTGAGATAGGAGACATGCCCTCTGCACGCACACACTGGGCGCTGACCTCAAAGCAAGCATCTCTTTAGCTGAAAGAGTGTACCCTCAGACCCAGTCTCATTAATTACAGTGGCGAAATCACACACACACACACACCCTAACACAGACAGACACACAAACATATACATTATCGCACACACAAGCACCGGCCACTGAATGTTTAGGCCAGCGATGAAAGCCAGCCATCCATGTAAGCTCTTAAGACTATGAAAATGCGGCAGCTTGAAAAGAATGCTGTGTTGACAGATTTGACGAGTGCAGTGAGTGAGAGCAGGAACAGGAGGTGTGCAGTTCTAACAGGAGAGTAGAGAGGAGGTCTGCAGTTTTAACCGGAGAGTAGAGAGGGGGTCTGCCGTTTTAACCGGAGAGTAGAGAGGAGGTCTGCAGTTTTAACAGGAGAGTAGAGAGGAGGTCTGCAGTTTTAACAGGAGATGAGCAAAGAGGAGTTCTGCAGTTACAACAAGAGGAGAGAGGAGGAGGTCTCCAATTCTAACAGGAGAGTAGAGAGGAGGTCTGCAGTTTTAACAGAAGATGAGCAAAAAGGAGTTCTGCAGTTACAACGAGAGGAGAGAGGAGGAGATATGCAGTTCTAACAGGAGAAAAAGTCTGCAATACTAACAGGAGAGGAGGTCCACAGTACTAACAGGAGAGGAGGTCCTCAGTACTAACAGGAGAGTACGTCCGCAGTACTAACAGGAGAGGAGGTCCTCAGTACTAACAGGAGAGTACGTCCGCAGTACTAACAGGAGAGGAGGTCCTCAGTACTAACAGGAGAGTACGTCCGCAGTACTAACAGGAGAGTACGTCCGCAGTACTAACAGGAGAGTAGGTCCGCAGTACTAACAGGAGAGTAGGTCTGCAGTACTTACAGGAGAGGTCTGCAGTACTAACAGGAGAGGGGGTCTGCAGTACAAACAAGAGAGGAGGACTGCAGTACTAACAAGAGAAAGGAGGTCTGCAGCACTAATAGAAGAGAGGAGGTCTGCAGTACTAATAGGAGAGAGGTCTGCAGTACTAATAGGAGAGGAGGTCTGCAGTACTAACAGGAGAGAAGAGGAGGTCTGCACAAGGAATCATAACAGCCTTGTTGGCTTTATTATGGTAACCTACAGTAGGACTCACAGGATCCCATTCAGGACTTCTAGTAGGACTTATCCCAACGCTCTGCATCTCTGTTTATCACACACAAACACACATAAAGCCAAGGCTTTAGTCTTTCTCCAGCAGCTTCAATGGCTGTACAGGCAAAGCCCTCATGATGAAAAGAAATACAGGAGTGAAGGCTTCTGGCTAGTTTACACACTAACCCAAACCACCAAGCTGATCTTAAATTCCCCATGCCACCTCTTAAAGCAGCGACATAGCGGCAGCCCACTGTATCAAAACAGCCAAGCCACAAAACACAGCCTGTTAAATTTTAAACAGAGTGTGCCGCAAATATAAACCCAACAATAAAACAATGTGGCGTGGCTGGCGACAGAAGGTAAATCTCTGGCGTTCGCCACGGGGCTTAATGGACGTTTCCAAAGTGATCGTGAGAGCTGTAAAACCAATGTCCTTTACAAGACCCTTTAACAGACCGTCATAAAGACTACAGTTATCACCTTCCCTTTAACTGCAAATCACAACCTCATCATTGTAAAGCAGACAACGACAGATGGTGTAAATATTTACATTACAACCGGAAGACGTGTTGTTTGCCAATAGTCATGTTGGGAACTTCTCGGCCTGGCTTCCTGAAAACACACAGCGCAGTACAGTATAGGAGAGTATGGAGGCTGACAGCCGGTGGATAGGCCAGCCTCCATGCTTCCTCATCACAGACGAGATCCTCGGCCCCCAGGGGCCCCGCTTGGCTACCCCGGGCTAGTGTCCGTGGCACCGACGATCTGGCGGTGGTTAATGGGAAATCTTTGGCCAGATGAATCTCCCAGGCTAACGTTGTGCTACATGCTTAATCGCGGTTCGGGATTCAATTAGCCTCTTCGGGCTAGCCTGCAGAGGGCCGGCAGGGGCTTGGGCGCGGTGGCCCCGGCTAAGGAGGGCCGCGAAGTATAAGAGCAGAGATGGCTAGCTGCCACGAGGAGCGAGCCGCCCGCTAAGTTGTTCTCCGCTATTACTACGGAACAGTCCTGCGACGTCCCGCCTCCTTCCCTATTCTAGAGTACCGCCGGGACGGTTCATTGGCCACCTCTCCGACAAGTAACCACAGTAGCAGGGTGAGCCGAAGGGAGTGGGGAGGGAGAGAGTGAGCAAGAGGTGAAGGGAGAGCAGATGCTATATTTTACGAGCTCCACGAAAAACAAGGAAAGGCGTTTACATTTGTCAGCATCTGAGGAGCTGTGAGGGCGGGTTGCGGGTTAAGACATAGTGTCTGACCAAACCAGAGAGAGAGAGAGAGAAAATACAGGGGGGGGGGGTTAAATTATGTATGTGAGAGATGGAGACAGAAGGAGAGCGATGGAGAATGCTTTTAATATTGTGGGTTTGCCAGAGAGCTTTTTAATTGTGGAACCAGCAGCAGTAATGCAACAGGAATAAATACACTCTGATTGACAGTCTCTCCCTATCTCTCTCTCAACCACTCTCTCTCTCTCTCTTTGTCCTCTCTCTCTCTCTCTCGCTCTTTCCATTGTTACCTGAAGTGTTTCTGTGAGTGTTAAAGACTTAGCTAACAGCGGTGTGTTTTAAAATGTTCCCGACAAGGCTGGCAGCTGCAACAACAGGCCATCCATTGGCTCTGCTGAGGATGGAGGACTGGTTAGGGGGATAAGACCCTGGTCTCCCCAGCCACCCTGGAACAGTCTGAGGATGGAGGACTGGTTAGGGGGATAAGACCCTGGTCTCCCCAGCCACCCTGGAACAGTCTGAGGATGGAGGACTGGTTAGGGGGATAAGACCCTGGTCTCCCCAGCCACCCTGGAACAGTCTGAGGATGGAGGACTGGTTAGGGGGATAAGACCCTGGTCTCCCCAGCCACCCTGGAACAGTCTGAGGATGACCCGTTTCAGGCTAGAATACAGATTATTATTGCACCAGGGCTCAACACTGAGACTCAATCCTGATATGAATGGTTTATCACATTTGAACCTGTAAAAAGCCTCGAGCATTACGATAATCTGGGGAATTAAATAGCTCCACAGAGTTCCTGTAAAGCTTAATGTAAAGCTTAACACCTATTATTTGTTGGCTACATGGGGGACTGTACGTGTTGCACTCTAATGGTCTGATTGTGAAAGTAATTTCATGAGCGATGTGTAGAAGACTGAGGCAGTCTTGAAACACAGGCTCGTGGTCATGATGCTGGTACATTCAAATGGAGTCGTTCCGTGGTTCTCCAAGAACGCCTCTACGTGGTTCCACAATGTAATTATAAAGTACTGCTGGGCTCAGTTCTGCTAGTAGTCCTTGCTACCTCCGCTGCCTGACAGTCTGCAGCTAGTTAATCACGAAGCAGGCGAAACTCCCACTCCGTCCTCCCCTCGATCACTTTCTCCCCAGCGTCTGCGTTGTTAACGGTGAGGTAGGGTTGAGGAGTGAATGCATCAGGGCCACTGAAACCCGGTAGTGTGTACCAGAGATCCTTCGCATGGCAATGCATGGATCTGGAATGACGCCATTCTAAAAGGCGACAGGTGAATATTCGGTGGGCTTTACATGTGTATTTCACGGGCCAGAATTCCTGTGAGATGTGTTCATTGTGGTGGAGTACAGTATGTTAAATAAGCACTGCAGAATAGGCAAAATGAAAAGAAATGGTGAAGTAAATGACAAATGCTGGGCTGAGGGGGGTGGTGAAATTCGAGTGGGATGGAAGTCCAGCCCTCTCATTCTGTAAACCTGCTCCAGGCTCTAGCTAAATATCACACAGTCCACTTCTCGCCCCACTTCACTCCACTTATACGCTCTGGTGGTAAGAACGGTACTGTCCCGGTCTGAGGAACTAGCACCCCTGAAACCGGTCTGTTTTGACCAGACGGATTAGACGGAAATTTTTATGGAGGCCTCGGGAGGTAGAACATCTTTGACCAGAGAAGGGACATTTTAAACAAGGACGTAATTATAAAGACGGATTACAATGAGAAAACAAGTGAAACACCTTCTTTGCACATTTTGAGGAAAACAACACAGTCCTCATTGTTAGTGTGGGCTGTTGGCTCGCTATTTCTGTGGGCAGAAAACATGCTTAGGAGACCAGACAAAACACTGCCCAGTAGAAAGGCTGAGGTTTGAGGCTGTTCAATGACAAAATGTCTTCCATCAAAACCCACCAACCTGGACCAATTACAATTTGACAAATGACTTAACATGAAATATTTAAACGTCGCCACGGCACCGTTCACCCATCAATCCCGACTGGACTAGAAGAACGACGGAATGTATTTGGTGACATTCATTAACGTCATTAGGACACGGTGTCATAATTCATGTTTTCTATAATTCTATGGTTAGGGGGCGCAGCTAGTTAGCCTGGCTGTGTCCCTGTGGGCCCCTGTCTTTGAGAAGGTGCATGAAGCTGAAAGGCAGAGGTTATGCCGTCATATGTTCAGTCCCAGACACCGCGCAGAATCCATCATCCCACACTCAGTACCCACTTCCCTCTGTTCAACCACGAGTAAGTTGACACATGCGACTCAACTCAATCGTCAAAGGGGAGAATGTCTTCCAGTACTCTACAGCATCTGTCTGGAATACACTGCAGAAGAGCTGTAGGTTACAGGATCTGGTCACGTTGAATGATTGTAAAGCAATCATGCCAATTATGGCGGTTAAGTCAGCGGGAGGGCTGGATTCCCACTCACACAGAATATCGAGTAAACAATTGAAATCGCAGGCTGGGAATGTACGTGAATTTCATCACGGCAACTCATAACGTGACTCAGTAGTGTATGACCTCCACGTGCCTGTATGCACTCCCGACAACCTCTGAGCATGCTCCTGATGAGACGGCAGATGTTGTCCTGAAGCATCAGTGAGCTCTTGGACAGACTGTGGTGCTACTTGGCGGTGACAGATGCACCGATACATAACGTCTAAGAGTTGCCTAATTGGATTCAGTTCTGGAAACCGTGAGAGCCAGTCAATGGAATCAGTGCCTTTGTCATCCAGGAACTGCCTACACACTCTGGCCACATGAGGCCGGGCATTGTCCTGCACCAGGAGGAACCCTGGGACCACCGCATCAGCATAGTCTGACAGTCTGAGGATTTTATCCTGGTACCTAACAGCAGTCAGGGTACTGTTGCTTAACCGGTGGAGGTCTGTGTGACCCTCCAAGGATATGCCTACCCAGACCACAACAGACCCACCTCTAAACTGGTCATCCTGGATGTTGTTTCTGGAAGCATAACGTTCACCACGGCATCTCCAGACTCTTTCATGTCTGTCACATGTGCCCAGTAAACTGGGCGCCAGTGGCAGACCTGCCAATTCTGGTGTTCTCTGCCAAATGTCGATTGAGCTGCACAGTGCATGCCATTCTCAGGGAGGCTGTTTCGGACAGTTTGGTCTGAAACATGCACACAATTGGCGCCTTAGAGGTTATTTTGTATAGCTCTCAAGTGTAAGTGTAATTGATGTAATTGTAATTGGTGTTGTACTGTAATGCATATGTGCTCTTAAAATTTTGAGACGTGTGTATTGACCTCAAGCTCCTCTATGGCCCTCCCACACCTATGGCAGGCCTGATGTCCAGAGATGATGTTTTATGGTGAAGTCAGTCCTGCACACTGCCTGTCCTCCAGTGCATTTAAAACAACTTATGGACCTCAGACACCTGAGATGGATCTCACCGGTGCCATCCAGCACACAGAGGCGGTTCTCACCGGTGCCATCCAGCACACAGAGGCGGTTCTCACCGGTGCCATCCAGCACACAGAGGCGGTTCTCACCGGTGCCATCCAGCACACAGAGGCGGTTCTGGAACATCACAACCAGGACTGTTCATCCACAAATCAGGTCTTCAGACTGTTAAGCGAAATGCCTATCTGCCTTGCACTCTGACATGCACTTTAAAGCCTTTTCATGCATTCAGACACTTTGATGTGAAACACACACTGAATGCCCAACGCAACCACCCACACATCCACCCACACACACACAGACACAGTCTAGTCTACTCTCCCATGATCACGTAACACACTGGTAGCTTCCCAAAGGAATCATTGGTGCTACCTGGGCTGGTAAATATGCTTAGACTCTCATTTGGTTTACCAGTGTTATTGTATTTTAATTGTCATTTGGCGAATTTAAAAACAAGATATGTAACTTCGTTTAAATGACTGAATCGCTTAGTAGGCGAAACGCAAGCATTTTGCTACACCAGCAACGTCTGCTGTAATGTATCCAGCTAATGAAGCTACTGACAGCATATCGATACGTCACATGGCTGTTTTGACGGCTAAGTCTCTGTATAAATATCTAGCTTCCATTCATTTAGTGTGAGTTGCCTCTGTAACAAAATGGCCAACTTTAGACTGAAGCAGTAAGGCCACAGGGGGTGTGCTCTGTAACCATTGTAGCACAAACTCCTGAGATGCCTTATTGCTATTATAAACGGGTTACCAATGAAATAATCCTAATAGAAATCTGGAATAAACTGATTTTATGTCATACCAGTGGCATATGGTCTCATATACCACAGCTATTAGTATTCAGGATTATAAGGACCAGGTTTTTTTATTCAAATAATAAACAATGGCCTCTGTGGCCTCTGTGGCCTTTCTACTCGCTCCACACAGCTGTTTCGTCGTGGTCCTACTGACACACAGCGGAGGAGGGAGAGGGATGGAGAGGTTATTTTAGGTAATGAAACTCATAAAGGCAAAAACTGTGTGTATCGGCTTTGGATAGAGTTTGTCGCCATGGGACCGTATCCTGCAAGCTAATCACACCGAGGTAGTGCCTGCGACAGATTAGCCCGGGACGGCAGAAAACCAACACACAAAGACGAAATACGTAACCCGGTTAGTCCGTGTGTTTGTTACTGTTGGATGGATCATTGAGATATAATTGCAGACATAATCCCAGATCACACACAATTAGTAGCCAATTGGATTTCTTTTAATCCATGCATATTTCATGTGGTCTGAACCACAGGGATTATCGTTCGGAATACTAATACGGCAAGCCTCAGATGATCAATAGGTTAGACACTTGAGGTGGATTACATTTCATCACCAGAGCACAGTCCGGAGGGAACCTCCCTTGGCCACACACATATTTATAAACCGCTTCTCAGCCGTTTGGAACCTCTAAACCTGGCAGTTTGACTAAAAGGACATTTAAGTAGCCTTTCTATGGATTACAATGCATTACCTCAACATTATTTACATTATTACTCAAACGATTACTTGCATTTTAATTAATTAAATTTTTTGGTAATTTGTGTGGTTTGAAAACTATTCTGCGAATGTGTTTTGTTGTGTAGCTGATGTTATTCCAGACATGGGAAAACCAATTGTCGTGTTTGGAATTTTTGACATCTCTGCTCGGTTGTACGCCACAAATGTGATTATAGATAAGCCTGTATGTTTTACAATGAAGGCGATGTTTTTATTCACCTTAGGAACCCCACTCAAAACTCCCAGCCAGGAGCAATAGATGTTTTCGCTACAGTGTTGAATTTTCAAATGATTCTAAATCAGAAAGCATTTTTCTATTTCGAACAAAGGAGAACGTCTGAAAGCACAATGCAACACAGCAGCAGTAAGGAACTTGATAACTTTCACTCAAGTTTTGACGCAATCAAACACTGGAAATGGGGGTGGGGGGGGGGGGGGGTCTTTGGGAGCATTCTAGATGGAGCAAAGCTGAAATATTTTCATGCACCTCTTGATGTTAGATAAACTAACCTAGAATGTAAACCGTTTTGTTTAGGGAAAATAAAACCCAATTCATTACTGTCACTTACATTTTGTAATAGGATTATGTAATCCCAATTAAATCTGTTAGTACCCAACCTTCAAATCCATTACTACCCAGCTTGGTATGTAGTCTGCAATAAATAGTCAAATGTATGTAGATGCATTGTGCATGTACATTTATGCAAATACAAAAGCTGCGTTCTTCCACTTTCCAGTATGGCCTGAGCTGACATCAGATACCACACTGATTGACAGCCAGCCACCGCCGACGTGCATTTCCATTCCTGCATGTTTTTTTTTTCACCCTGCGCCTACTGACAGGTGAACTGACAACTATCTGTGCTACCGAGGCTGTGTGTACTGACTACAAACTGCATCTGCTACTGACGTTGCCTGATATAATGGAAGGCGGCAGGCGGGATTAAGGACGGGGTTCTCCTGGTGTGCCCTTGAAGCCCAGAGTGATTATTCCACCCCACTGTGTTTTAAATAGGCCTGACTAGTGAAGCTTTCCGCTCTGCTCTCACATCTCCTCACCCACACCTTGTTTAGTATTCGCCACTGTAGCTCACGTGGATGTGTGTGTGTGTGTGTCGGTGAGGTGTGATGGACGAAGGGGCGCGCTGACTCATCATATGCATGAGCCTCCGCTATTCAACAAAAGCAACACACACACATCCACACACAATCTCCTATACAGTAGGTTGCCCTTCAAGCAACAGCCGCACGTGTATATTACACAGCAGAGATGCGGCTCCCCCTCAGACAACATAACCAGCCTGACTTTGAGAGTACGTTTTGGCCGCATCTCCACCTCGCAGAGTGAGTTGATCGAAAGCATTAATGAAATGCATAAGGCCTGACCAACAGAATGTAGGCAAAGAGTAAGAGAAGAAGGGAGGGACAGAGGGAGGGAGAGAGGGAAGCGTTTCTCCTTACTCTGCTGTGAAAGAGAGAGAGAGAGAGAGAGAGAGAGAGAGAGAGATAGAGAGGGAAGCATTTCTCCTTACTCAGCTATGAGAGAGGGAGAGAGAGTGAGACAGGTTTTTCAGATGAATAGCATAGATGCAAGCCAGGGAAGCAGTGCTCACACTTAGAGAGAAGTGAACTGCCAAAACAGATTGAGACTCTGCTCCCCTAAATGAACCTTTATCCAAGAAAAACTACAAGCTAAAGTCAGCCTTTCTTTCCTTGTTCTTACTCTTTGTTTTTCCCAGTTTTAACTCAATTAATTAAAAGCAACATAAAAAATAGAATTATTTTACCCACATGTTTTTGTTAGAGTGTATAATTAAATAATGAACACGACACAGCCCCAAGGAAATGGGATTACACAAAGAGTCAAAAAGCCTGGTACAATCGCTGCTTTTTACTTATGGACAATGAGTAAAAGTCAAACAACTAATATAAACAACACTGTGAATTTCTGTAGTGATTTATCACAACACTGTGTATTTCTGTAGTGATTTATCACAACACTGCAGCGACACACTGAATATGGAACAATCCTCTGTCTTATGGTTTTACATTTTCCTGGCGGCAACACGGTACTGCTCCATAAGTTCAGAAACTCACGTCTCAGTCTTGTAGTTGGAGCATCTCTCTAGAGGGATCTTCAGAACTCTGTTGTTGAGCCCCACGAACAGTGACCTATCACTGTGCAGGATCTGTAGGCTCAGGATTGGCTCCCGCATCCCGGGGGGGAGGAGCTGGATCTCTTCCAGGTAACACCCCTGGAGGCTCTTATTGGTGGTTGCCAGGGCTTTCAGGATGGTGCCATACTCTGATTGGAAGAGAGAGGAAGAGGATGATGATGATCATCGGTTTGTACCGTATACAGCCAAGGACCAGTTTTTTTTTTGTGGTCAGGAGAAACTCTGCATATGAGAAAGTCCTGTGGAAAAACCTAAATGGTTTTGACCACATTTTGACCCTCGACCTGGACTGACCCGTGCCGATGTACATGACGTGGTAGAGGGTGTCGCGTCCCTGCACGATGTCCACCACCAGCCGGGAGAAGCGCACGTCGTCCTGCATGACCAGGGGGTCCACCGAGACCGGCTGCACCACCTCGTTCATCAGGTACAGCCGCTGGGCGTCCTGGAGGCTGCGCTCCGTCAGGCCGCTGTTGGGGCCACCGTCGTCATCAATGGTCCCGCACTGAGGGGAGGGGCCACGGAGGGAGAGGGAGCCAGGGAAGGAGCGTGAACGAATGGAGAGCGGGAGATATACAGAGTGAAAACAGTCAAAGGAGAGGGGAGAAAAAAAAAGAGCAAAGTGGGAGGAGTGAAGGAGGAAACAAGGAAATATACTTCACGTGTGCCGACGTTTGTTGCTTTAATTGAATCAATGCTACGCTTCTGGCTATGGTCATTTCCTTCTCATTTTATCCTTCAGCAATCACGCTTATTCACACACCCCAATATAATTACAAAGTAATGATTCCTGTTTGGCAAAACAACATGTCTCTGCCTGGCAGCAACAATATGCTACAGAAATGCTGGATGAAAGGCTGTGCTACATAATCTACAGGTGCGTAATCTCTTGAACTAAGATCCAGCGTCTCCTTGGTCAGCTTCCCACAACCCAGTTCCTCCGGCAGCACAAGTCCTTGGAGAAATGTCGACCAGTTTGTGGAAGATCCTTCGCGAAAATTCCCACTGAGTGCGATGGAGTAATTAAAATGACTTAATAAAACTGTGGTTATGTGAGCCACCTCACATGACCGCTATCAAGTGGCTGGCACATTTGGCTCTCAGAGTTATTAGCTTTAATGACACTTTAAATTACAGGTAGGCAAGTCAGTCAGTCATGTATTACACAAGAGGACAAGCTTTGGTGGTATATGGCCCAAAACAAAATGACCAAGAGCAGAGTCATATAGTAGTCCTGGTTCTTAGTGGGTTTTTTGAGTACCTGAAAGTTCTGGATGGGGTTGGGGGTGGGCAGCCAAGTTGAGCGAGGGTTCTCCTGGGACCGGAAGGGCCCGTTGAAGGCCTGAGTGATGGAGCTGAGGTTAAACGCACAGACTGCTGACGCCGCTATACTGTTACTGTAGAACAGAGATAAAGGAGAGAGAGGAGGAGGAGAGCGAGGAGGAGTAGAGAGATTGAGGAGAGAGAAGAGGAGTAGTGAGATTGAGGAGAGTGAGGAGGGTGGAGGGATTGAGGAGAGATATGAGGATTAGAGAGATTGAGGAGAGAGAGCAGGAGTAGAGAGATTGAGGAGAGAGGCGTAGAGAGATTAAGGAGAGAGAGGAGGGTAGAGAGATTAAGGAGAGAGAGGAGTAGAGAGATTGAGGAGAGAGAGGAGGAGTAGAGAGATTGAGGAGAGAGAGGAGTAGAGAGATTGAGGAGAGAGGCGTAGAGATATTAAGGAGAGAGAGGAGGGTAGAGAGATTGAGGAGAGGAGTAGAGAGATTAAGGAGAGAGGCGTAGAGATATTAAGGAGAGAGAGGAGGGTAAAGAGATTGAGGAGAGGAGTAGAGAGATTGAGGAGAGAGGCATAGAGAGATTAAGGAGATAGAGGAGGAGTAGAGAGATTGAGGTGAGAGAGGAGTAGAGAGATTGATTAGGGTGGAGGAAAAAAAAATTGAATAAAAAAAAACATTTGTTGGTTCTTGGACCCACTAAACAATAAACACTTGAACAAACAAAAACACAACGAAACATATTGTAAACAAAAAACACAATTTTTTCTACTGAGCACAACAGCCCCTAAGAGGGAGAGAAAGAAAGACAGAGGGGGAGGGATTACTTGTCCCTCCTGCTGGTTCTACTGTACTCACTAGCCTACAGTCGTTTGAGCCTCTTCAGCTTGCATTCCACTCTCAGTCCTTCTATTGGTTCTACTGTACTCACTAGCCTACAGTCGTTTGAGCCTCTTCAGCTTGCATTCCACTCTCAGTCCTTCTATTGGTTCTACTGTACTCACTAGCCTACAGTCGTTTCAGCCTCTTCAGCTTGCATTCCACTCTCTGTCCTTCTATTGGTTCTACTGTACTCACTAGCCTACAGTCGTTTGAGCCTCTTCAGCTTGCATTCCACTCTCTGTCCTTCTATTGGTTCTACTGTACTCACTAGCCTACAGTCGTTTGAGCCTCTTCAACTTGCATTCCACTCTCAGTCCTTCTATTGGTTCTACTGTACTCACTAGCCTACAGTCGTTTCAGCCTCTTTAACTTGCAATCCATTCTCTGTCCTTCTATTGGTTCCACTGTACTCACTAGCCTACAGTCATTTCAGCCTCTTTAGCTTGCATTCCACTCTCTGTCCTTCTATTGGTTCTACTGTACTCACTAGCATACAGTCGTTTCAGCCTAATCATCTTACATTCCACTCTCTGTCTTTCTATTGGTTCTGCTGTACTCACTAGCCTACAGTCGTTTCAGCCTCTTTAGCTTGCATTCCACTCTCAGTCCTTCTATTGGTTCTACTGTACTCACTAGCCTACAGTCGTTTCAGCCTCTTTAGCTTGCATTCCACTCTCAGTCATTCTATTGGTTCTACTGTACTCACTAGCATACAGTCGTTTCAGCCTAATCATCTTACATTCCACTCTCTTTCTTTCTATTGGTTCTACTGTACTCACTAGCCTACAGTCGTTTCAGCCTCTTTAACTTGCATTCCACTCTCTGTCCTTCTATTGGTTCTACTGTACTCACTAGCCTACAGTCATTTCAGCCTCTTTAGCTTGCATTCCACTCTGTCCTTCATTGCCAATGACAAAAATCTCAAGGATTGAAATATTAGTTAAACAGATTGGTACTCTGAATAGCTACTCACCAAACAATTTGTGTATGTGTTTGTGCACACAAGTGTGGGCGTTCATAGTCTGTTACGAACCGACCAGACTCTACTGCACAATAAACTTGCCTTAGTTTGTATGTCATGTTCATAAATGAGTGTAAAACCCTAAACTCTACCAGAGGGCAGAGGGCAAACGGATTACAAGAGCGCTCGACGAAAACAGACGGTTTGACATTAGGGTCTTTAAATCAAATGTAATTTGTCACATGCTGTGTAAACAAAACATGTACATTAAGAATAAAATGCCTGAAGGCCTTTTTATCCTAATTCAGAGGGGGAAAAAACTGCAGTAGATAAGAAATTCACCACAAATATGTTCAAGGGTGAGAGATGATAATAAAGCTTGGCTCTGGGTTACCGGGAAGTGGAGGTTTGTGTATATAAAGTGACAAAGCAACAGATTGATGAACAGTAACAGACGTGATCAGCACAAAAGTGTGGGAGTGTGTGTGTGTGTTTGTGTGTCATCGGAATGCATGTTTTGTTGTGTTATATGGGAATGTATCAGAACTTTGCATATGCTTATATTGTGCACTGTATTTGTCACAGTGTTATATTATGTCCTTCCAGCGCTGTGTACTGCGCCTTACGCTTTGTGTCAAACACGCTTTACACAAGCGTATATTTCCAGACACCTCAGAGGTCTGTATTAACCGCGGTGAAGATCAGTTCGGTGACTGTAGGAATACATCAACATTCTCTGTGCAGTATGAGCCTAAAACAATAACACTGTCAGTTCCGCTGGGGCGAGCAATGCCCCGAAATGATTGGAAACAACTGGTGGAAGGATCAGCAGCTACTGAATAACCATGTTTCTGCTGAGTGTGTGTGTGTGTGTGTGTGTTGGGGAGGGGGGCGGGGGGTGAGTGAGTGTATGCTCTAGCCTTTAGATGGTAACATCTCCAGTTTCTGCGATGTGTTCCTGCAGTGAGCCTGAGTCCACGCCACTGAGCACTGTCTGTGGTGAGCGGCTGACCATGTTAACCAGACTTAGGAAACCACAGACAAATGAGCAGCAACCACCAGTAATCAGGCTGCAACCACAGACCCGACTTCTCCCTCCCTTCCCTTGCACTGTGGACTCCCCAGGCCTGGATTCTACCCAGTAAAGACAGGACTCTACCCAGTAAAGGCAGGATTCTACCCAGTAAAGGCAGGATTCTACCCAGTAAAGGCAGGATTCAACACAGTAAAGGCAGGATTCTACACAGTAAAGGCAGGATTCTACACAGTGCCACTTTAACATGTCACTTTTCTCACAACCTAAAATAAATATGATCATACTTAATGACCGTAAGAAATCGGCAAAATGTCATGAAACTGAGGAATAGAGCTGGGCAGGCCGGGTCAGTCTCAGGCCCACCCCTGCGGGCTCTGAGAAACACACACACTCGCACCATTCAACTGTCTGCAGGTTAATCTAAGCCTTCTTTTTACAACACATGTAAGTAGGACAATGTCAAGTTTTAATGTAAGTGTTTTGTTGCTTCATTTCTCATATACATTTCTCTGTCCTCTACTAATGGTACTTACTGCATGAATAATGCCCATTCGGTGCGGAAGCTAGAGCTTCTTTTGTCTTTGTCACCGAGACACCCGACGGACCGGGTGGTGCAGTGACACAGGACTACAAAGGCCTCGAAAGAGCCTGAAAGACCCGAAAAAGACCCCAAGGACAGAGGCATTCGTGTACAGGCTCTGCAGCTACACGGCCAAAACACCTGGTGACCAAGGACCTTGGGACGACCTTTGACAGGACTTTGTGTTGTAAAACCAGGAGCTAATACAGATACCCGCACACACACACACACACACATCTCCAACACTAAATACAGCAACAGATGTTCTCTTCCTTTTCTTGGCATGTCTCCGTTTTTCACTGGGTTTATGGAGGTAGCACAGTCTGTTCACCTCACCTCAGGAGAAAAAAAGACAGCAAAATACTGTTCCACATGCTGGCTTATTCTTCAAATGCCGCGCTCGTTTTTACTAGTGCCTTATGGTTCCTGTTCAGAAGTAGAAATCTCAGTGAATACCTGCATCTCAGCTGAATGAGGCAGCATGCTTAGCTGTCCTGTACAGTGGCTAGGAAATGAAAGAAACGGAACTATGGCTAAGATCATCCATAACTATTCATACCCCAGAGCAATATGGTAACGACCATGGCCTGAAACGGACACTTTAAGGAGTGAATTAGGTTGGTGTAGAACAGCAACAGCTGTATCACAGTACTATACACTTGAACACATGCTGAAAATAACTTGACTGGAAGCAGTATTTGTTGGTGAGAAATTAATCTTACAGTAATACGGATGGTCAGATTTGTTAAGGAACTTTTGGTTTTTTTAAGTTGTACCTGAAATGCTCCAGGGGGCATATAGCTCATTTCAAGGTGCATTTGACAGTATAATGTTGAGGTGATGGAAAAATACCTGGGAAAACGGGGCAAAATATGGGTTATGCTTTACATGGGTGCACACGAAAATGAAACCTTGCCAAATCACCGTGGTTACCAGGTCACATAGGAGACGTGTCGAACTCAATATGTTTGCCAATAAACTTCTTATACGCTACACACCTGCAACATTGTCCGTCCTCTAGTTCAGAAAGCAGAATGCATATTAATTCAGCCGCTTAGATGGAACTGACCAAAACTAGCGAAGAACTCCCTTGGGTTATCGTCAATAGAATCGGGGCTGTTTCAATCGGGAGAAACAGCTAAGCTGTGTGGCCCCACTCAGCAGCCCTGAAGGAGGTATGGATGGCATTAAGGTCAAGCGTTATGAAAAGGCCTCTGCGTGCTCTCGGGTTTACACTGCTTCACTAACCTGGCCGGCCGCTAAAAGGGCAGATCTACAGCCAACGCGGCCCGAGACAAGCCTCTCCCTCCCTCGGTTGAGCTTTCCAGTTCAAACTCAGGGGATATCTTTGACCGTGTTCAATTCAGTCCTGACAGATGGAAACAGGGTTTCCTTTGATTGCATTACCATACCACAGGGCTGGGGGAATATGTTTAGGGAGAGACTGGGGTGCTGGGAGACCGAGTTTAGCTATAATGCTATAATTGAGATAACAGATAATAATGTATTAACTTTAAAAAAAAATTGTTTATAAAAACTATGCTAATGTATGGTAACTAGCAAATTACGTAATAAATGTTTGCAGATAATTACACTCTTGATTGGTTAATACATTTATAACAGGGTGATTAAATTAATGTGTAATAGTTTTGTTAATTGGCTATAAAGTGTCTCATTTCATAACACTTGCCCTTACCGTAGTTTCATAAATGCGTCTCTCAGATGACTACACCTAATCTGACTTTTGAATCTTAGCCCTAACTAGCACAAAAAAACTAATTGTAAAGAGAGAGTATAGGAACTTGGTGACATGAGGGTGATTTCAGCATTATTGACATGTGACATTAGCACACCAAAGCAGAATTGACATGCGACATTAGCACACCAAAGCAGAATTGACATGCGACATTAGCACACCAAAGCAGAATTGACATGTGACATTAGCACACCAAAGCAGAATTGACATGTGACATTAGCACACCAAAGCAGAATTGACATGCGACATTAGCACACCAAAGCAGATTTGACATGTAACATTAGCACACCAAAGCAGAATTGACATGTGACATTAGCACACCAAAGCAGAATTGACATGCGACATTAGCACACCAAAGCAGAATTGACATGTGACATTAGCACACCAAAGCAGAATTGACATGCGACATTAGCACACCAAAGCAGAATTGACATGCGACATTAGCACACCAAAGCAGAATTGACATGTGACATTAGCACACCAAAGCAGATTTGACATGCGACATTAGCACACCAAAGCAGAATTGACATGCGACATTAGCACACCAAAGCAGAATTGACATGCGACATTAGCACACCAAAGCAGAATTGACATGCGACATTAGCACACCAAAGCAGAATTGACATGTGACATTAGCACACCAAAGCAGAATTGACATGTGACATTAGCACACCAAAGCAGAATTGACTTATCAAGCATCCAGATGCTCGAAAACCGTGTGAACACTTCTTCTCTCCACCACGCTTCACGGTTGGGATGGGGTTTGGTGTTTGTACACAGTATTTTTCGTGCAGTTGACTGGGGTGGATCTAGTAGGGCAGATATTGCATTACTGACCTGTGGGGAAGGTGATATCCTGTGACAGTGCCACGTTGTAAGTCATTGAGCTTTTCAGTAACACCCATTGTACTGCCAGTGTTTGTCGATGGAGATTTCATGGCTATTTGCAGGATTTTATGCACCTGTGAGCAATGAGTGTGGCTGAAACACCTGAACTCAATCATTAGTATGGGTATCCACATACCTTTTGCCATGTAATGTATGTGATGATATGTGCCACATGTCATTAAAACCACTCGCTTTTAAAATTGGATTTTATGGCTAATTAGGTGTGGGGTAATTCTACTAACAGATTATGCATCTAAATAATACCACAGTACACATCTATATCCAAATGAAAGGTTTAAAAAATAGTTTGTTACTTTAAAAAGGCAATGCCATGTCAATGTCCTGGTCTGGGTCCCTAGAGAAGTGGAAAGTCTAGTGAAAATGTAAACTGGCTTCTTTTGACTATTATTTTCTGAATTGCAATTCATGGATTGTTCTCATTAGGAATAATGCAATGGGTTGGATCTGGATGGTGAAACAACTGAACTAAGCCTATGCTACTCCTTTTCAGGTTTAATATGAGCTATAATGAGAACACATTCTTTTTAATAAAGCCAGAGTTTTTTTTCCCCTAGTTTTGAGGAGGATGAAAGGGCTGTCAAACTGCAGCTGTCTTTATATGGAATATAATTACAGACTAATGTGGGGGTGTAATATATATCGAGAGAGTGTGATTGGTCAATAAAATGTATCTTGCATTATGCATTTTTGTTATTTTTAAGTAACTGTATGTCTATTCCAGTCAATTAGCCTACGTCAGGGGTGCCCAAACTAGAGACCTTTGATTTGGCCCGCCACGCCATATAATATAATACAGTTTGGTATAATGCAACGTTACATTCGGCCCACTGCCCTCAGTCCAATTTTTGCCTCTTCATAGGAAAATGTTTGGGCACCCCTGGCCTACGTAGACTATCACGTTTTATTATGAATCAAATTTAATGGCAGTAATTCAACAAAAATCTTGTTCTGTTTCTTTTGCTCACTCTCAAATAGGTGTGTTTCAGTGTTGCAAATTAGGGCTAGGATCAGGACAGATTTGTCTTTTTATAGAAAGGAATATTACATTTTTAGCAGTTATTACATTATCTGTAGTTATTAATTGCTCCAGAGACTATGAAAAAAGATGGTCAGGCAAAAACACGCAGTCACACACTCACAAAACACACACTTACACACCACACACACACACGATCTCTTACTCAAATTTTTGCTTTTGCCTAAATGAACCCCAAAGATGTAAATAGCCTTTTCCATATGGCGACAACCCTAACCCTCCTTTTACTTGTTTTAATATCCTTGTAGGTACGGTCAGCGATAGCTAGGTTAGCAGACCATTATATCCTTCCATGAGAAAGAATGTTTGTGGAGCAAAGAAGACACTTGTGCGCGGCCCAGTCAATGCTGCAGTGATTAGGATCTGTTCAGCATTTAATGCCCAATACCCAACGAATGGCGCTGGGTTAAAGCACTTCGAAATGGCAGAGCGGGAGAGACTGGTCAACAACTGAACACACACACACTGTAACACACATCCACAAGACCCAGTTGGAATGACTCACTCTTTCACCTTCCTGTATTGAGGACCCCAGTAGGGTTGTGTAATGATAGATGGTAGATTGATAGAGGCCTGGGCGATGCCTTATGGGAGTTGATGGAAATTCACAGAAGAGAGCCGCAGAAGGAAGACTCCTCTATTCTGAGGAGCACAGAACTCTTCTAAATATCCACAACTGCTGCACCACAGTGACTCCACACTCCTAAAGCTTCGTTTGTGAGATCATCACAACTTACACACACACGTCCCAAAACATACAGCATTTATTTCGGGTGTAGGCCATTCACACGTCTTTCTATTCACACGTCTTTCTATTCACATCTCTTCCTATTCACACGTCTTCCTATTCACACGTCCGGCCGACACTCGTGTCCTTATCGTTTCCTGAGGAAGAGCGTCAGTCTCAATCTAGATCCCGCATTCGCCCTGGACCGGCTTCTACTCGCAGCCCTTTCTTCCTGTGGTGAATCCGGTGAAGCGGCCATCTTTAAACTCTGAGCTGGCATGACCCACGCTGATGACTGAGACAAATCTCGCTCGGTGCAGCCACTCAGAGCTCAAAGTCCTCATCAGCACCCTGTTGTAGCGCACTACTTCTGACAATTCCCCCATAGGGTAGCGCACTACGTAGGGAATAGGGTACGATTGGGGATCAACAGGTAGCTGGCCCTGTGAGCATCTTCAGTGCAGCTGATTCACTCAACCTCACTCCCTCAAGTGTTCCTCAACAAGTGGCCGCTTAATGATAATGATTAATAGACCGGAAGATTACAGTGTGTGTGTGTGTGTCGTTTCTGAGAGTGTGTGCCGGGTCTTACGTGTGTATGCCTGTGCATTCGTCTACTTGCGTGTGCGTGAACGTGTGTTTGCCTTAGTGCACGAGTGCCATTATTACTCACACGTTGGTGGTGAATATCCCGTAGATCAGGTCCTGCTCAGGCAAGTAGAAGGTGCTCTGCAGCTCGTTGTAGTAGAACGGGATCTCTCCCGAGCGCGAGCAGTTGAGCCGGGCCTTCATAAACGTGGTCCACGTGTCCTCCAGTAGGAACCGCCCTCCGATGTCGTTCTTGCAGACGCGCGCCACCCGGGAGTAGACCGTCTTGCCACAGTCGTGCTCCACGGCGTTCTCCCTCAGGAAAAACAACGTGAAGAGGCCCACGTCGTAGGCTGAGATGAAATGAGGCTCTGAGGAGACGGAGAGGAGGAACGGGCTTAAGGGGGAGGAGGAACGGGCTTAAGGGTGAGGAGGAACGGGTTTGCGGGAGAGGAGGAACGGGCTTAAGGGTGAGGAGGAACAGGCTTAAGGGTGAGGAGGAACGGGCTTGTGGGAGAGGAGGAACGGGCTTGAGGGTGAGGAGGAACGGGCTTAAGGGGGAGGACAAAAGGGCTTAAAAGAGGAGGAACAGGCTTAAGGGGGAGGAGGAATAAGCTTAAGGGTGAGGAGGAAAAGACTTAAGCTAACAGGATCTTGGGGTTATTGCAGATGAGCATAATAAATGATTCAGGACAAAGAAATGTGTAAATATGAAATGTCCTAATGGATTCCCAGCATGGGGGGCTGCGGCCTTAGGGAGAGGTTCCCCACGTAACGCCGGTCTATAAACAGATGTGGACAGCCATGTTGATAATAAAGGCATTAGTCATCCGGTGAGATGTATATACATTTATTAGTCATAGTCGCTGTGTAGAATGTACACTACATTATTTCGTTAAAGGTTTGGAACAGTTTGCCGGGGAGCCAGAATAAGCCCTGGCTGTGAGGCCCCGGTGTTAGTCAGTGATGAGGTGTCATTGCCCAGGCCTAACCGCCTCCAGTCAGTCAAACCCACAACCAATCGCCCAAAGTGCTGTCCACACCAAGTGCTTTCAATTTAGAGGCGCCTTTGAAGTAACAGTAGTTTAAAATGCTGAACTGTAGCCAAAGAACAGCATTTCCATGTAATAGGTATTCTGCTTCTAAATATATGTTTTTGTTATCTCTCCGATACTTACAGTCCTCTGACGCTGGGGTAATTTTTTTCGTGCCGTGGGAAACTGGTTCAAATTAAGGAATGGCATCCGTTCTCTTCAGCAGAACATCCATGAAAACGATACGCTATGTACAGTACAGCGTAGCTACTCTCCCACTGATATGTCACAGACACACACACCGACAGCATAAATGCGGAGCCGAGTTATTAACCCGTAAACAGCCATTACGACGTGTGCCCAATGGGCCAGCAGTACCTTTTAAAAGTTTGAGATTAGAGGAGATCGCAGGTGTCCGTCAGGACTGGAAACGGAGCTATAGCACAACTCATAATTCCCGTTCATAAAAATTATCAAAAGCAACTGGGTGCAAGGGGCATTGCGCTGCAATTAGGAATGGGCGAAACGGTTGTAGAGAGACTATATTACCGAATAGGAGTACAATGTTTGGTATTTGACAACGAGGGTCTAACCCTGAAGGTTAAATCAATAGTTAAATCCGTGTAAACCATTTCCCCAACTAGCGGATACGGTTACGGCGTTGGAAGGTCTATTTACTGTTCCATCTCACTGCACAATCCACTGTATTATATACCCCGCCAGGCTATTTCTATAGGCCTATATCCTATTGCTTTTCTCATGTAATTCATCAAAGCGCTCCTTTATTGTCTCTAGGCTAAGCTGAATGCTCGCATGGGTTGGAGAGATAACGTGAGATCCCGTAGCGTTGCTAAAACAATGTCATGTAAAAAGATGTCGTGCAGATTTAGGTCATTCATCAGAGTGGTTTGTTGAATAGTTGCTAAGGCATGGGTAAGTCCACTAGGTCCTATATACAAATGTCATACTTTGATTTAATTCAGACAATTTTATGAATGAAAGACATTTGGGCGAAATGTCTAAGCATCTCTATGTTCGGTTTTGCTGGTTCCCGATTTGTTGTCTCTAATTGGGGATCCTATTTAAGTTCAGTTGTTGCCAGGCTTGATGGGGCTTGTTTTGGGTGCCTTATGTGTTGCGGTTCTCATCTTGTACCGTTTGTTGTGTTGCTCTGTTACGACAAATGAGGCAAGGAGCTGTTGTACTGTTGGGAACATTCCTTCGTGTCCTGCCCTGAAGCCGTGATTGCCTATGTCATTAGCTTTTTCTGAAATGAAAATCGTATCACATTTCATATATTTTTTTAATTATTACTCCGTTGCCAACTCATGTAAATTGTCTATATCAACTATGTTCATCAAAAGCAATACTATATTTTATTATTGGAAAATAATACATTTTTGATCCAAGCAAATCAAAACGTGATTTGATTCAACTTAATCTAAAAATCACGTGAATCAAATGAGCTGCTATTGGCTGACTCACCCTAAAAGTCATATCCAGGTGACACCAATCTCTCAGTGCCACAGCAGGGGGTTGTACTCAAAGCCTCACTGAAATACACCCTGTCAGAACAACCACCATCCTCCCTCATACAGTGTTACTAAAAACCTGCCAGGAATTCAAGCGGTGGGACGCATAGTTGGAGAGGAGAAACAGGGAAACGTGGACCGGGAGTGAGGAGACCGAGGAGTCGCCGTGTCGGAAGGGGGAGGGAGGGGGGGGCTGTGAGGCCGGGCCCAGCGGAGGAGACTCAGGAGGCGGTGAGCTGTGTCATCGTTCCTCGCGGCACGGAGAGGGTGAAGTGACAGCACGCCGCATATGCCACACAGGGCTCTGCCGGTGTGCCTGTGTCATGGGGGCGTGGGCACTATCAATGTCTCCGGGAAACGGGTGGGGGAGCGAGGGAGCAGGGGGTGGGTGGAGGCGGAGAAGAGAGCGCTTTGCTCATCAGCGTAATCACAGTCGGTTGTATGCGGACAGAGTGACAGAGAGAGAGAGACACAAATGCAGACAGAGATACAGACAGAGACACTGACAGAGACACTGACAGAAAGAGAGACAGACAGACAAACAGAGAGAGAGATAGAAAGAAAGAAAGAAAGAAACAAAGACAGAGAGACAGACAGAGAAACAGACAGAGAGGCAGACAGAGAGACAAAGATACAGACAAACGGAAAGAGATCAACACAAAGAAAGACAGACAGAGACATAGATTCAGACAGAGAGACAAAAAGTCAGAAAGGCTGACAGAAAAAAAGACAGACAGAGAGACAAAGATACAGACAGAGAGACAGCCAAACAGACAAAGAGACAGACATACATTGTTTACCCGCTACCTTTGCCTTTCTAACCCTCAACCGTCTGAAATACATATCCTCTTGGGGCACAGCCCACTTTGCCACGCAGACTGTTCCTCTGGGGACCAAAGCTGGATCCTCACCAGAGGAGACAGACAAGTAATATCAACATTTCCAGTCATAAGCCTCCTACAGTTTAGGGGGAATCAGAGTCAGACAGAAAGAGACAGATCGATGCTGACAGACGGACAGACAGGAGAACAGAACTGGGGGGGGGGTACTAGATTGAGAACCCACCAGCTGGCTAACTATTCATGAAGTGCAGGGACAGGAAGCTTATTGAGGGACTCCTTGAAGCACCCAAACAGACAGGTAATAATCCCCCCTGTATCTCTGTCTCTCCCTTTTGTTTCCTTTAGCTCTCATTCGTTCTTCTCCTCCTGCACTTCGCTCTCCCCGTCCCCATCTCCTCCTTCACCTCCCCCCTGGTCAGTCACGTAGAAGCCCCCACCCCTCCACCGCCCACACCTGCCTCATCCCGCTGTGAGGAGATGAAACAGTCTGTTTACCTTCACCAGAGTCTCGGAAAAACACAGTTTGTCAGATCCTTGCCCAGACACGAGCGTCACGTAGCCTAAACATTCACGCGATGTTGTCGACCAAGTGTAGAGTGCCAGTTCATTCGTATGCCACCCCTGACAGCCGTGGGTCGTGTGTAGTTCCCCTCTGTGTGTGTGTGTGTGGGTGTGTGCTAGTTACCGTTGAGCCACTTGGAGTTGTACTGGGCGGTCCTGAGCGGAGGCATGCCTCCCAGGCTGCGGTAGATGACGGGGTCGCGACCTGAGAAGTCTATCACCGTGGCGGCGTACAGCTCGCCGCTCTCCGTCACCACCGCCGTGGAGTTGTGGCGAGGGTCGTAGGGGCAGCGGGCTACGCCGTTCACGCGCTCCAACGTGCTGCTCAGGTTCCCCACCTGACGGGGGAGAGAACGAGCAGAGGGGCTGGAGTGTTGTAGCTGTCTCCTCCGCCCACGGAGGCTGCCTCAGGCCATATGGCTTTTGGTTGTTTACATTCCAGACGTGGAGCTGGAGACAGCCGTATCTTAACACATCCCTTAATCATTATCTATGACGCCCTCACTCACACCTTATCACCCTAAACCCCTCCCCCAGCCCTTTCCCTGACCGTTATCACCCTAAACCCCTCCCCCAGCCCTTTCCCTGACCGTTATCACTCTAAACCCCTCCCCCAGCCCTTTCCCTGACAGTTATCACTATAAACTCCTCCCCCAGCCCTTTCCCTGAAAGTTATCACTATAAACCCCTCCCCCGCCGCCCTTTTACTGGCAGTTATCCCTCTATCCCATTTCCCACCCCTATCATAACCTGTATCTATCCTGACAGCTGTCACTCTGTCAGTCCATCCGTCCAATCCCCCCTTACCTCCCGGGTGATACAGAGGGGCTGGAAGGCGTTGGTTCCACAGGTGATGACCTCAGTCTTATTGACCAGTAGAACGCGGATGTAGTTTTGACACTCCACCTACAGGGGTCAGGGTTAGAGGTCAGAGACCCATCATGGTCATATTACAGCCGTCTCTACGCTTTGGTTGCATTAGGCTCAATTTGGTTTGGGGGTCCCCCACCTAACATTGTAAAATTTTATAGCCCATCACCGCCATCTCTTGAAGATGTATTTTTTTAATATTTAATTTCCTGGGAATCCCCCCATTTTGCCATTGGCTTCATGTTGCCATTTCAATGGGTTCTGCTATTATGCAAAGACTGTTATGCGGCAGAGAGAGCATTTGGACAATTTGAAACCAACTTTCATTTATTCTTTTAGTAATTATTCCTCACAGCAGAGAGAGGGAAAAATTCTACATCACACCGATTTTTCTGCAAGGAAAGATGTTCACCTTTTCTATTAATGCCTGCACAGAAGGCTGACTGTGGTCGTATTATTCACTAGCCACCAAAAGGAAGAAAAAGGAGAAACGAGAGTGACTTGATATGAAATGTTATTTTCTAGTTTTTTTACAAAACAGTTGCGAGGATGTGATATAAAGATACCCCATCACTACTTCTCATTTCAATGACAGGTAAGTCCACCTGTGAAATGTTTAAACCTAGTGTAATCACAATTCCATTCTTAGAAAGTATTGCCCGAAGTGGGAGGGAAAACATATTTGCTGTCCTTAAATATCCTGTCTCTGCAAATAAATAACAAAACTGAGTTTTAGAACTTGAGGTCAGACAAGGTTCTCCGGGTTCCAAACAAAAGAGATTGCTTTTTTCTTTGTGGGGCTTTGAGATAAAAATGACACAGCAATCAGCTTGTACCAAAAAAAGCAAAATAACGGAATGATCACACAGCCTTTGTTATCAGCCACGGGAAAGGAGGAGGAGACTTCTCTTGGAGTGGCTTACTAAAATGGTTGTATTGTTTTCCACTTCCTAAGCAGAAGAACTTTGAGTGAAGAGACACCATAACCACCACATTTTGTTGTTGTTCCTTTTCTCCAAACCCTCAAGAAAAAAGTCATAGAATACCTCTGTCTTTCCTTTGCTCTGACAGGACCTTCTGGTGTCTTCATCCGGCCCCCATTCAGTGGCCTGGAAGAAAAAAAATTGCAATTCACCCGGGTTATATATGGTCTGTTGGAAGTGGTGAGTCTGTCTGAATTGGGTATGTTGAGGTGGTGATGCTGCCCAGGGTCTGTTGGAGGTAAGGCTGTCTGACTAGGGTCTATTGGAGATCTTACCTGACCTATTGAAGGTGGCGAGGCTGTCTGACTAGGGTCTATTGGAGGTGATGAGGCTGTCTGACTAGGGTCTATTG
>JACXGK010002905.1:0-23227 GCA_016801125.1 Novumbra hubbsi
CTTTAGAAAGATAGGCCTCTAGGCCTCTAGGAGTCTTTCTTTAGAAAGATAGGCCTCTAGGCCTCTAGGAGTCTTTCTTTAGAAAGATAGGCCTCTAGGCCTCTAGGAGTCTTTCTTTAGAAAGATAGGCCTCTAGGCCTCTAGGAGTCTTTCTTTAGAAAGATAGGCCTCTAGGCCTCTAGGAGTCTTTCTTTAGAAATATAGGCCTCTAGGCCTCTAGGAGTCTTTCTTTAGAAAGATAGGCCTCTAGGCCTCTAGGAGTCTAGGAGTCTAAGCCTCTGTAACGAATGTAGCGAGAGGCCCTGTGGGGTGAGAGGGGAACAACCATCCCCTGGCGGCTGAGTGAGAAGGGAAGTGAGAAGGGAAGTGAGAAGGGAAGTGAGAAGGGAAGTGAGAAGGGAAGTGAGAAGGGAAGTGAAGGAGAGAGGTCCTCTGAGACGCGCCGTCGATTCACGCCAAGTAACACCGCCAACAGAGAACCGGGGATGAATGCATTCGTGCAGACCAGAAGAAACGTTGTGTGTTCGTACACGGAGAGGACAACAACCAAGCAATGCTGGTTGCTTGTGCGGTTGTATCGTTGCGGCAGTGTCCACGACGATGTGTCACGATGAGGTAAAAATCTCCTCCGTTTTTTTTATTATTGCCGAGCCAAAGCAGACAAAACAGGAGCTAGAAAGTACCGTTGCATCGTATGACTTATGTTTACTGAAATACATGAGCTATGTTTGGTAATCTAGCACAGTTAGACATGGGTGGATCAGCATAGGGGACTCCCACATCTCTACATGCCCAGATGAGTTATTTTCAGACATTCGCTGTCAGGATGTAGATTCAAAGGTGTTTATGTGTGTGTGTGTTTGTTTGGGTGTGTGTGTGTGCAAGATCCCTGCGTAACGGTGGACGTGCGTTTAATTGCTCTGTTGCCAAGGTTGACTGCATCGAGGCCTCTAAGCGTTTGTGACTAGATGGCTGCGGGAAGCTGTGCATGTTTAGAAGTAACCACACACAATCCCAAGGCATGACAATAGAACATTAACTTCATGATTTGTTCCATTAAGACGTTGTTCCCTCTAAGAGGCAGACAGTTTTCAACCATGGAAACGACAGTGACAGACATACAGTCGCTCTTGTTCTCCTTCTTCCTCCCCCTCTCTCTTTCCCTTTGTATTTCTCTCTCACACCCCCCCCCCCCCCCCCCCCCCACACACCCACACACACACATTATCCATAATTGGTCAGTGAACCAATGCAAATAGGCAAATGCCATTACAGGAATACCGCTGGTTGGCGTTTCACACGGACAGTTCCTCAAACCCGCCCCCCGACAGGATTCATGTCGCCATAGCAACTCGCCATAGCGGTGTGAACTACTTGGATGTGCAGCGCCTATCCAAGTACTACACACCTATGACAGGAACGGTGCCTCAACACACCCGGGCCCTTAAAGCACCCGGGCCCTTAACGTCCTTAACGCACTCGGGCCCTTAACGCACCAGGGCCCTTAAAGCACCCGGGCCCTTAACGTCCTTAACACACCCAGGCCCTTAACGTCTTTAACACACCCGGGCCTTTAACGTCCTTAACGCACTCGGGCCCTTAACGCAACAGGGCCTTTAAAGCACCCGGGCCCTTAACGTCCTTAACACACCCAGGCCCTTAACGTCCTTAATGCACTCGGGCCCTTAACGCACCCGGGGCCTTAACGCACCAGGGCCCTTTACGTCCTTAACGCACCAGGGCCCTTTACGTCCTTAACGCACCAGGGCCCTTAACGCACCAGGGCCCTTTACGTCCTTAACACACCAGGGCCCTTAACGCGCCCTTAACGTCCTTAACACACCCGGGCCGTTGAGGGAGCTGGGTCAGTAGATGGGGTGTGAGGGAGCTGTTATATAATCTTTCCTATAGCTTTGACAATGCAAACAGTTATTTCCCATGTTAATGAAGTACTGAATTAAGAGAGAAACAGAGAGATACTGAAGGACTGAAAGGGAAGCAGAGAGAACCCTACACACCAGAATCTTGTAATCGAGGACCCTACACACCAGTGCCCTGTACTCCAGAACCTTGTACACCAGAACCCTGTACACCAGAACCCTGTACTCCAGAACCCTGTACACCAGAACCCTGTACCCCAGAACCCTGTACACCAGAACCCTGTACATCAGAACCATGTATACTAGAACCCTCTTTACCAGACCCTTGTACACCAGACCCTGTACACCAGAACCATGTATACTAGAACCCTCTTTACCAGACCCTTGTACACCAGAACCCTGTACACCAGAACCCTGTACACCAGAACCCTGTACACCAGAACGTTGTGTTCTCCCTCCAACCTGAATGCCCACGCTCCCTCCGCCCACATCGTTGCCAGCGTGATGGAACTTCTTTCTCCTTCTATTCCCTTCACATGTTCCCACTCTCCTTCGCCTCCCTCCTCCCTTGACGGTGGAAACACTGAATTATTTCACTTCAGAGTCCCCTTAATGCACGCTCCAGCTGTGCCAAAGCCACGTTGGCTGTGGAAGAAACAAGTCTCCTCCCGTACTTCCCACAGAGACACGAGGCTTCGGGAAACTACGGTGAGCGCTGGGAGACAAGTCGCTGTTGAAAGCAGCGAGTTCCTCTTGTTCTTTCGGGTGGGGAATGGTGATACAGTTTTTTTTTTTTAACTGTACCATGCGTTGAGGTGGGTGTTGGGGTTCCATTGGTACCCTTAACGGTTCCATTTTGCCAATCAAATGTGTGAGGTAGATGTGCTGAGTGAAGATCAGTGCTCCCTGAAACTGTGGGAGATGGACGCACTTTTGCGCGTTTTCCTCAAAGATCCCACCGCCGCTAATAACCGTCCCCTGATTGTCAGGATATTAGGGTGGGGCACTGGTGGAGGTAGGGTGGGGCGCTGGTGGAGGTAGGGTGGGGCGCTGTTGGAGGTAGGGTGTGGCGCTGTTGGAGGTAGGGTGGGGCGATGGTGGAGGTAGGGTGGGGCGTTGGTGGAGGTAGGGTTGGGCGCTGGTGGAGGTAGGGTGGGGAGCTGGTGGAGGTAGGGTTGGGCGCTGGTGGAGGTAGGGTGGGGAGCTGGTGGAGGTAGGGTGGAGCGCTGGTGGAGGTAGGGTGGGGCGCTGGTGGGAGGGCGGTGCCGAGGTTAGTGGTGCGTGTTGACGCCAGGCTGATGAAAGTAGTTCATCTCATCTGCTATTTTATTAATTAACTGGCTGTCGTGATGGGAACCGCTTAGCTTTCTGCTGTAGACCTCTCCTTCGCACATGATCACACACACACGCACAGGCACAGACACACACAAGCCAAGCGCACATGCCCACACACACACAAAAACACAGACTTAAATTTGTTTATTTGAGGGACCAAACATAATAAAATCCATGTTCCCAGCCCCAAATTTTAAACTTAGTCCTAACCCTAATCCTAATCCTAATCCTAACCCTAATCCTAACCCTAACCCTAACCCTAACCCTAACCCTAACCTGAATTCAACCTCAATAGGCTGACATTAGTGCTTAAATGTTATCTAGGCATAATACTTAACATCTGAACCAGAAATTCACTTATTACCTTTTATAGTAGGGAGCAGCAAAAGGTCCTAACGAGGACAGATGTTTCATATTAGCCCCCATGAATGTCCCCATGCTTTAACGTTCTGCTTGCTTTGCTCTCCTTGTCCCCACAAGTATAATATGACCTGTAACTCCCACCCTCAAGCTTATTAACATACCCACGTAATCACCCATTCCTACATTCCCTGCCTAGCATTCCTCACTCTTCATAGACCTGTCACCTTACCCCTTCATCTCACCTTCCATTAGCTATACGTCTCTTGAATTAATACAATAAAATAATATGAAACCATCATTAAGAAGTGGTTAAATGGCACCTCCAAATCATTGCAAATTTTATGTCAGGGGAAGAAAACAGGAAGTTATTCTGATCCACCATTAGTAGCCTCATGGGAAGTTAACGAGGCCTTGTGTTTCAGTTTAACATTGCTGGAAATATTGAATATTATTTCTTTCTACTTTGCTCTATTCTGCTAAAACAATTAATTAATCTCATTTTCCGATGTGTAAATCTGTGTTTTAAACCCATGGTGCTTTATGTTTTAATGTCTGCTGGTATTTTGGAAGAGGAGAAACTCATCATAGCTCAACAACACTAGAGGAGATTCATACTGAAAAAGCACTGAATATCCTCCCGAAAGCAAAGGAAGTCCACCAGATCAAGATGGGTTAAGATACTTTCGCATTGAGGCTGGAAAAAAAATCTTGCTTAGGAAACTAATGCAGGCATATGTTTCTTCAAAGGGCCAGCCAAGCATGGATATGTACCTGAGGTGTTAACCAAAACACTAGGCCCCTTATTACCCTGGAATTGACCTTACAGAAATATTAAGCGTTACCCTGCATTAATTCTCCCTCTATTAATGATGTCTGGTGCAAATTAATTTGCCTTCACAAGTAACAGGTATATTGGGGATGTGTGATAGGACTTAATATGTTGGCAAGTCTATTATATTTTCAACTCTGCACATGATAGTGGCGTGTGTGGGGCACACACACACGCACACACACACGCACACACACACACAAGCACGCTATTCTACAGAGAGACCCTTCCTCTACCTGTGTGCTGCCGTCACTACACCTGGGCTGTGTTCACACACCCGTGGGTGGAGAGCGGACAGCCCTGTTGCCTCGGAGACCAGGGAGGGCAGTTGGGTTTGCCTCCTTTTCCTCTTGGCATCATTACCGTAAGTTCACATTACCCACATTGATGAGGCCATAGGGAGGACATTATCACTGTACGTCCCCATGACGACACATAACAACACCGTCATGTGTCTCCGTGGCATGCCTCGGTGTTGCGTCTATACGCTTAGGGGGACGGACTTAGCACCCAGGTAAAACCAGTTGTGGGGCCTTCGAGAGCGGGCCTGACTGGGATTTGCATCTTTTTCATCAGGCAGCTATAAGTATCAGCCCTTGGTCACATGAAAAATGCATCTTCGCCCCCTCTAGGAGTTTGACACAAAGAGGAGAAAATATCATGTGGATTTGATCATGAACCGTTTCCAGGGATATTATAATAATAGCACTGGGATAAGGACCCAATCCTCCTATAATATGTTAGCGTGGTCTAGTATGTTGCCATGGTGCAACACTGCAGAGAAGATGCTGGGGATATTTCATGGGATGTGATTCAGTAATTCTGAGAATTATTCAAAATCAATTCATGTTTAATTTAAGGGCATTTAAACACGCCTCAACACACACAAAAATAGACACAGACAAAAAATAGACACGTAAATTGAGAAACACTGAAATATGACCAGTATATATACATTCGGAAAGTATTTAGACCCCTTAAGTTTCTCCATAGTAGGATAAAGTATATACTTTTTGCAATCGATCTACTACACAAAATACGCCATGATAGCCCAAATTCGTGCCTAATTGTTTATCTGATTTGAATCTGAAATGTCAAGAAAACAAGCATTCTAGTAGGACAGAATACGCTGTTAAACAAAGTCATTGTTGTTTGTCCGCATAATGATAAAAAAGTATATAAATCAAACCTTTTATTGTGAAATTCTGCAAACAAAGAATAATTATGATTAAGAATGAATTCTCTCCCACTTATTAGCAACTGTGCATTTAATACTTTGTGCAACCACATTAACACCTCTTTCAATGCTTGATGAGGTGGGAGAACACATAGGAAGAGTCTTGAGACCATTCCTCCATACACAACCTCTCCAGATCTTTCAGAGTCTTTAGTCCTCACTTGTAGGCTCACCCCATGGGTTTTCAATGGGTTCTGTGAATTTTAAAAGCAGGATTTTATGATCAATTAACCATTTCTATGTTGATGAGTAAATGAGTTTAGCCTGTGTTTCACCCTATATTTACACCCCAGTGAAACTGTATCTCATGATTGACCGCTAAGTTCTCAAAGACTTATGAATGACTGGGTTCCCAAAGACCTAAGAATGACCAAAGGGTTCCCAAAGACTTCGGAATACAAGTTTACTCCATTAAATGTTTATTTTTGGGAATTCAATCCATTCCAGCCTATGCAGCAAGAACCCACAGTAAATGTGCGGCGAAACATATCCGATGTCTTCGGGACAATCAACACCTGTCTTATTATTGCGGTGCCTCTTGTCCTCATCAGGAGCACGGAGACCCCTGTTCCTTGTTACCGTCCTCATCTGGGTACCTGACTATTTAAGGTTCTTCTTCTCTAGTGAGTCTTGTCGGTCATTATTTGGTCGTAACCTCTTTCCTGTTTTCCTGATTCAAACGTTGTTCCTGTGCTCGGGTCCTGCCTCCTGCATACAGCGGTACACCATGAAGAATTCAGGAACCTATTGTATCATTTCAAAGCGAACTACATTCAGACCCACGGACACAAATAGACACACAGCCTTTTTTTTTATAGCGAGGCCTTTATTTCAATCAAAGCATGTATTTTCAGTTTCTGCTCTTTCCTATTCAAGCGATCAGACGTTCCAGTTTCTTTGTAGATACCATCGTCCTCTCAGCTTCCTGGAGATTGTGGATGCGTTTAGCTCTTTTCCTTTTCCATTTTCATTGCTTCACTTCACTATAACGTTTCCCCTACATGTTGACCAATTCCCACTGTTAGCGTTATGAGCTCTACAATATAACATTCAAAGCAGTTACCATCACAACAGGAAGCAGTTCTCAGCCATCTGTACAAACTGCTACAGTGACACCGCAGTTTAAAGGCTTAGAATAACGAGACGCATACTTTGGCCATCCCAACATTCAGCGTTCAGACGATTGAATATGCAGTGTATTTATGCAATTTTGATGCACGACTGTGAGGAGTTGTGCTCTAAAAGGCTTCAGTGACCTACTTAAAGCTGCCATGGAATTCTAATGACTTGAGACGCCACAGAAAAAACTGTATACCGTGTGAATTAAACATTTGGCTTACACAAACATGGCGGTGGGACGACGTGGGGGGAAAAAACTGCTCTAGGAGCAGCCATTTTGTTTAAGCTTGAAGATGGACAAGTTGGGAGGAAAAAAAGCACATGCTGGGTTACTTCTTTCATCTTTCTCCTCCTTATCGGTTCACTTTTATCTCAGTGTCTGGATAGTTGGCGTGAACGCAGACGTTTGCTTCTTGTGTAATGAGGCTTGTCTTATTTTTAGGCCCTGGTCTGTTTTATTTAAAAGCTTTTCTGATGAAGTGCCTTATGACATCCTGCTTCACAATTACACCAACGCTTCTCGACAAGATTCCATCAGCCAGACAGTCTTCAAATAAACTCTTAGACACCCCGGGAGACACTTCTCCCCCCCCCCCTCTTCTCTCTCCCCCCTCTCTCTTTCTCTCTTTCTCTCTCTTTCTCTCCTCATCTCTTTTAAGGAAAATTTGTTTTTCTTCCCCGGCTTGCTTGGCCCTGTACACAAATAAATTACCTTTGCAGTCTAGTACCTCTTCTTCTCCAGCTCCCCCTCTCTCTTTCTGGTAGCTATGGCAACATGGAGTCAGACGTCAGGTCCTCAAACGAGACGGTGTTGTCCAACGGCCCTGCTCCAGCCGCCTCCAATCCAGTCCCTCCGTGCGTCGTGCGAGGGGGCATGCGCAACCCGAGCAAGACGACGCCACACAAGGCTCGGGTGCCGCGCGTTTTCCGGGCGATTCGGTCCACGAGCGAATCAACGAATCAACTCCCAGGAATCCCAGGAAAATGTTTGCGCGTCTGTCCTGCCTGAACGCCTACGGGGGAGACGGCCGGAGTTCAGGGGTGAGCGGATGCCCTGTGATTCTCCCCCGCGGAGGGTTTGGGAGACGCAGATTAATCAACCGGCTAGCTGCGTGTTCAAACCGGAACGGGGAAACTAACAATGGCCCACAATCAGGTCGTACACACTTCACCCGCTGCCGCCAAATCGTGTGGTCGTCTGGCTTTACACCATGCCTCGCTTGGTCACCTACAGAACAACAAACTATATACGCCTTGGCTATGACACCCTTTTGCCTATATAGAGCGCTTCTCTTGACCAGGGCCTTCAGGCCCGCGGGGGAAATAAATAATGAGAGGACAGAAAAGGGGTGAAGTCAGGGAGAGAAGAGATGACAGCGGGGTGAGATGAAGAGATACTAGCAGGGGAGCTACAATGGACCAGAACGCAGGACAGCCGTATTCCTGGGCGGCTGTTGTCCTCAATATGGATTGATGTGAGATGACAGTAAACACCCTCCCCTCTCCTCCCCTCTCTCCCTCTCCCCTGTCTCACCTTTCCTCTCTCATCTCCTCTCCCCTCTCTCCTCTCCTCTCTCCTCTCTCCCCTCTCTTCTTTCTCCCTCTCCCCTCTCATCTCCCCTCTCTCTCCTCTCCCTCTCCTCTCACCTCTCCACTCTCCTCTCTCCCCTCTATCCCTTTTCCTGTCCTCCCCCTTTATTCTCTTTGTTCTTCTGTCTTTGTGGGCTCATGGCCTCCTTGTGCCGGCCACAGTGTGTCGGCTTCATCTGACAGAACATCCCCAGAACCACAGTTCGTCCCTGGCGCAGACCGACGGCCCCCCCTCTCTCTCTCCATCCCAACGATGGCACAGCCGGGGGAACACGCAACGCAATGACGTTGACCGCCCGTCGTTTGATGAACAAAAACCTGCATCTCAAGTATTGCTCTTCACTTCCACGTGGCACTTATTTGCCGTGAAGAGACCATCTCCAATAAGGCCTGAGCGGAGACGATGGACAGTCTGTCAATCATTTACCAGACGCCCATGGAGACATCTGCATTTGTCAGTCCCATTTTCTCCCGATGGTCCGACTGGCGTTGTCCGTGTGTGTCTGTGCCGTGTCTGACCGCCCCGATCAAGATCCGAGCCGAGTTCAACACCGCCTCTGTCGGGGGGAGGACCCAGACGTTCTCCCTGGCTGCTTGGGGAACGGACGGGGACCGGGCTGGGTCTCGGAGGAGGTGCCACACAGGCAGAGAAAGCACACAGTGAAATGTATAGTTTGCGTTATCCCAGGCAACAGTGCATCTCACCGCCACAGGAACGCACGGATGAGACACACATGTGGGTGCGGCCGGATCTCTTGGATCTCGTCTGTTTTATGTATTCCACCGTACGCCCTTGACCTTGGACACCCAATAGCCTCATTATGCCGCCTGCAAGCGCCGTGTAAAGGCACGGGCATCTTAAAAGCGTACAGCAGATATGTCTGTGTCCCGAACCACACCCTATACCCACGTAGCACGCTAGATTGGACCACGGTTTGTGCTCAGAGGGTTAGTGCGCCATTTGAGACGCTCTCCCAGGTTTGAAAATGGGATTCCTGAGTAGAACCCTGAAATAACTTGTCCCGACTAAAGCCCCTGCATTAGGGACGTGTGTCGAGGTGTGTCGGCGTGGGGTGGGGGGAGGTGGGGGGTGTGGCGGGGAGAGAGGGTTTCTGGTTTGTAGGGGGACCGTGACACGGTGGCGTTCTGGGGACTTGAGCCAGCCAGTGAGGAGCTGGCGAAAGATTAAACCAAGAGAGAGAGAGAGAGAGAGAGGGAGAGAAACTGACACTGCACTCACAGTAGTTGTTAAACCGCTGGCACTCACACACACACACACACACATATGTTTACGCACCCATGCCAACGTTACTCCTGCTCTACTCTCGTCCTCCTTCACACTGCCGGCCCTTTGCCTTGCTATACTGGATCAGGCTATAGCTCTGTCCTGATGCTCCACTGCACTCTGAGTTGCAACAATTAGTAATTACCCCCCACACCCCGCCTTGAGTTCCACCACGGCGTCCCAGGGAGAGTGGGAGACCTCGGGCCAACAAATAATTAACTTGATAATGGCCCTTCTTCCGTAGCTGATTCCTCTCCTTCTGTCTGATTCCTCCTCTTCTACCATTTAGGCAGATATACTGTGCAGGCTGTCTGGAGGGAACCCGTTTCTTGCTAATAGCTTTTTTAGAAATAAATATGGGTTTATTATTGATTATTGATTGGGCGGTATGTTCGTATGTCATACTTAAAGAATAGCAAAAGGAACATGGCTTCAGTCTGTAAAGTTAGAGGATTCAGTCTGTAAGGTTAGATGCTTCAGTCTGGAAGGGTAGATCGATTCAGTGTGTAAGGGTAGAGGATTCAGTCTGTTAGGGTAGAGGATACAGTCTGTATGGGTAGATGATTCAGCCTGTAAAGGTAGAGGATTTAGTCTGTTAGGGCAGAAGATTCAGTTCATAAGGATAGATGCTTAAGTCTGCAAGGGTAGAGGATCCTGTATGTTAGGGTAGATGATTCATTCTGTAAGCATAGAGGATTTAGTCTTGAAGGGTAGATGGTTCCGCTTGTAAGGTTAGATACTTCCATCTGTTAGGGTAGATGATTCAGTATGTAAGGGTAGAGGATTCAGTTTATTAGGGTAGATGATTCAGTATGTAAGGGTAGAGGATTCAGTTTATTAGGGTAGATGATTCAGTATGTAAGGGTAGAGGATTCAATCTGTAAGGGCAGAGGATTCAGTCTGTAGTGTTAAATGCTATGCTGGTCTATAAGGGTAGCGAATTCTGACTGTTAGGATATTGGCTTCAGTCTGTTGGAGTAAGATGCTTCAGTCTATTTTGGTAGAGGTTTTAGTCTGCAGTTGTTAGACGATTCAGTCTGTAAGGGTAGAGGCATTAGTCTGTTAAGGTAGAGTCTAAATAAAATAAAAAGGCAACTTTTATTTAGAATGTTTTTTCTGGTTGAAAGAAGGAAACAACCAGGCTTCACCTATCCTCCCCATCCATCCATCCATCCATGCATCCATCCATGCATCCATCCATGCATCCATCCATCCATGCAACCATGCATCCAGCCATCCATGCAACCATGCATCCATCCATGCATCCATGCATACATTTTACTTGGACCGGGGTTTGATATAGGAATGGTACTTAAAGTAGTCTGGAATGATCAGTGTCTCCATCTCTCCTCTATACACGTCCTTTTCTCCCACTCTCCTCACCTTCCGTCATCCCGATCTGTATCCTTTCATTTCCGAAGCTCTTGAAGAAAATCTGTCGGACACTTGTGGTATCATTCTCAGCTCAGTCTCGAATGTCTTTGAGGTAATAAAGAAAGGAGGTGATATTCTCCACCTGAGTGGACCAGTCAATTGTCCCAGAGAGCTCAACGAGGGGGAACAAACCCGCAGTCGAATGCTAACACGGGCAAACAGACGCACACACCATCCATCCTTGTTGTTCAGTGCTGTGTTACGGGTAGTGCCCATAGACCTATATGTGCATTTCTGTGTAGTAAAGGGATCACTGTCTGTTGTCGGTCAATACATAACTCTTGGGACTGCTTGACCTTAATTGAAGCTTGAAACCTTTCCAAGCCCCCCCCCCCGGGAAAAGCTGTGCAGTTATAGATCCAAACACAGTGTAGCCAACGAATGCCTGGCAAAAACAATACGTTGTCAGGACATCCCCGGTATGTATTTTCATGGTCCCTTGCGTCTTCTAGTTTCCATGTAAATATGGGCAGAGCTTTTTGTCTGGGTGGATTTTTTATCATGTGTATTTTTCTAAGGGCCCTGCATCACTGCAGCAACTCGTGTTAAAAATCCATATTTTCACTGGTGTGTCCTGGCACATAAACACCGGCTCAACATGTTTAATTGTATTATAATTCTTGATACATGTTTTAAGACTAGAACCAAGTCCACAACGGAGGCGTCGAGCGCTTCAAACGCTTCTCCGAGTTTCCTCCGCAAATGTTGTTTCAACGTTGGTTTGAAATGTCCATGATTTGGGTAGCTTCATGGCAGGCCTTACAGTTCCCCAGTTACACGCCATTTCGTCATTCAACCTTTTCGAGGCATTTTCTTCCTCCGCCTCCTCCAGTGTGAGCCCTGGCAAATCTCCATTCAAGTCAGGGCATTATGAAACCTCTTCCTCTCTCTCGCGCTCCCCCATCTCTCTTTCTCTCTCTCTCCTTCACCACACGTGTCTCCCGTAAATGTCTCCCTCACGTGCACTCCCACGTCCAGGCCGGCGCGCGTCGATTGGCCCCTCAAGGGCCCTGCGAGGGCAGTGACGCTGCTCGTATCGTTGCCGGGCCGACGCGTCGAGGGGCGGGCCGCCGATGGCGCGGCGTTCTGCGCCAGGTCTGGACACCCAAGCAGCGGTGGGATCTGACGCGGGCCTCAGGGAGCCTCCTGGACCGTGGTCGTTTGCTGTTAACGGTCAACGGGGGAGGCGGCTGCGGTTTCCGAGGCTAACGAGGGATTTCATCATGGTTAGCGCCCATCGAGCATATCTCGTTGTCACCGCGACATCACAATGTCACACACACACACACACAACGTTGACACACGCGTGTGCCCAACATTTTCATGGATCGAGCACTGAAGTCTTGGGTCTTTTCCGTTCATTTGTTCTCTGTGTGCAGTTGTTCTTTTGTTTAATTGTGTGGAAGATGTCATTGAAACATGTCCAGTTTTACATCTACATATAATAGAATGTGTTGACATCTGAATTTAGTATTTTGTGTTACCGTCTACCTTTAATAGATTCTGTTTCTCAAATGTTTTGTATGTTGTGCATAGTTCCTATAGTGACACAGGCTCTCCAAGCACATAATATAGCGTAAGACATTATATTCCTCTGAAAGGACAAAAAGGTTGGTACTCACTACTGATCTGTTTTATCCAGATTACTAGTTTTGTCCAGATCACTAGTTGAAGGGGACTGAGACAGAACAACAAGCACTGCCCACATCAGTGTTGTGTCATTTAGAAAGAGGACAATGTTGATGGCTGCTGATGGGAGCATCCGATAGCTCCACAAGGACAAATGATTGGTATTACGATTGGTAGCACGATTGGTAGCACGATTGGTAGCACATTTGGTACACCATGGAGGCTTCGTCAAATTAAACACAACATGACATGCTTTTTTGTTTTCAGTTGCTCGCCCTGCAATACACACTGTGGTGTGTTGTTTGGCCCATTATGTGTGTCCCAAAAATCAGTGCATGGAAAAGTAACATTTTATGGAAAATATATTTTATTTATAATTTGACCCTTGAGTGGCTCTGCCATTATGTTAATTATCTTCTGGCCCAACGACTATTAGCCTAAAACACTTTTTGCCAAAGGCCAAACCTAATGAGCAAGCCCGTCGCACACTTGTTTAGACAAATACGCTGTGGCTTATTACAGATGTAGCCCCAGACTTTGTCTCGCCGGCTGTACTCTGTTTGTCCATGTGTGGTCAGAACATCTGCCCCGTGGACACTGATAAGGCTATGCTAATCGCATCAAGCCACCTCCACAAGTCTCAAATATAGATCTGCACTAGACTCCCTAAGGAGATCTGATCGTCCCCCAGCATCTAGCCCATGTCCTATGTCCACACAATAAATGTGCCCATCAACTGTAGACCCGTGGATCCCAACAATCTCTGAAACGATCTCCTTCCATGCATCAATTTTTTTGTATGAAATCTCTGTATGAAGCCAGAGAACTATCGTAAATAATGTTGAACACTGGACACCACAATAATACTTTTATCGTTGTTTATTCTTTTTTTTTTATACCATTACTACGTCTAGTGACGCTGTTCCATCTCAGGGTTCTTGTCTCAGGAGTACGGATATCTCAACAACTCCACATGGCCTTGAAACGATGTGTATTATATGGAGCCAAGGTTTTTTAGTAAATCTGAGCCGTACCCCGTACCATGTTTCCTGTACCCCTGTACCCTGTTTCTTATACCCCGTACCATGTACTGTGTTCCCTGTAGCCTGTTCCTTGTATGCCAAATCCTGTTCACAGTACCCCATATCATGTACTGTGTTCCCTGTACTCTATACCCCGTACCCTGTTCCCTGTACCCCTGTACCCCTGTACCTTGTACCCCGTGCAACTATGCACTGACTAACCACCAGGGAAGATCATCTCATTCCAGCAGCAAGTCTCAGCGGATAGGTTACCTTTTAGGACACATGTGGCCACTAGCCCTTGCCGGAATATGAGATGAATGATGTTACTTTACTGTTCTGTTTTAGCGAGAGCCCAAAAACCGCAGACTGGACGCATAATGGGTTCAGTGCAGCTAGTTTGTTTCATGGAACGGTTTCAGTCAGTTTTAAACCGTGTGATGAGCACACAAGAAACACATAAGACACGGCGGAGTGTGTGGAATTACATTAGTGTGTCTTTAATATTTGCCTTCCTCGTCTTAAGGTGGCAGTAAGACAGTGGGCTGGCTTCACGAGTGCTCGTCTTCGCACTAACTTTTTTCCGTTCTGGCACCCGTTCTCGTCTTCTCACCATCTCTCCGTCCCTTTGTTCACCGTTAACCCCTAATCGTCTCAGCTATCTGAATGGTTTCTGATTAATGCCTTTGCGATTGTGCCACCCAATCACAAGCTAAATATAGCTGTCAAGCGCCAAGCTCTGGGCCGGCCTTCCCCTTCATATACCGCCCAGATACGTCGCTGCGCGGGTTGCCGTGGCAACACGGCGGCTTTCAAAGAAGCACCAGTGAGACAGATTGTGTGGCCATTTGTTTCACACAACCAGGAGTAAGAGGAGAGAGGGCGAGGGAGGGAAGGAATGCGGACGGGCACAAATGTGTTGGACACCGCTCAAGGCCCCCCCCCCAAATCTATCTTTCCCTGTCCTTTATTCTCTCGTGCCCCGGCTTGAGAACGGTCGCGCTGCCGCTCTTGTGGTCATTGAATGGAACGCGTTTGGCGGTGGTTTGGCCTGGCACTGAGTAATGCCGCAGGGTAGAGGGAGCACGGGTGGGTCTTCTCCAGAGCCACACTACACATTTCCTCACGGACCTCTGGAAAGTATATATTTTTGAATCTGCTTCCCTATGGAGAGAAACTGTCTAGTTTTCAATGATTCACACTCATATGCACACACACACACACACACACACACACACACACACAAACACACACTAACAGTTATAAAGAGAAAGGTTTTAACTGGAATAGCAAAGGTGAGCTGCTGTTCAATATCCAGTGGAAGTAGATATTCTGTATGGATTTGTCTGTTTCTTTATCCAATGTGTGACAACAAGGCCACATGACTTCTCTGATGACGTGTTTCAATGATGATTGGGCACTCAAACAGTCTCATTTAAATAGAATCAATGATGTACACAAATATTTGCTTAAGGATTGAAGGAAAATCTGTACACTGTAGCCTTAGCCTGTATGTTTGTCATGGATACCCAATGGAATGAATCAGCGTCAGAACATTTATCTGTCACGCAACATATTAACAGAAAGGGCCTTTGCATTGCAAAAGAACACACAATTCCCTGTTGTCTAATAAAAACGGGGAAGCTGTAGCTCCACTCTAGTTATCCTTCCGCTGCTGGTGGCGACAGAAACGAGAAAGAAAGAGATTGAAAAAGAAAGAGAGAGAGAGAATATGCAAACGAGAAATCATTTTGAAAGCCCTGCTGTGTTCTTCAACCTCGTGGACAAGACAGGTACCCCCCGTGTTGCTCATGATCACCCACTCTCTCATTACACACTAGGCCATCCTCGGTCGCGTGCACTGCTATTTGGGATGCAGCTAATGTACGAGCACACGCGGGTCTTACGCAGCCCATGCGGAGAATACAAAAGGTTACAGAAAATCCATCCATAATAGTCGTGGGCGGTGCACACATGAGCATGTAAACACACGCTTCTTTTAGCAAACAAAAGTCTTCACTGAATCTACAGGATGGGTTATAACACATTGGACACTGGGTGGATGAACACTGTACATCCGTGCAGTGAATAGACCCATTGACTGTCTTTACCGTGGTATTGACCTCCGTATATTTCCTCGAACTGGGTGATCTGCTTCTGCCAAAGACAACCACCCAAACGTCAGAACAATATCGGTAAAAGATTAGAACACGGCAACTCCGAGTCCCATTCCCGGCGAGGTCCCCTTCGGATGTTCCATCTCTCGTCGTGGAGTCGCGCAATGAAATCTCTGGAGAAAATCTAATTCAGACCGAGATGATCTTAACAAGATCAGGCCACCTCACAAGCGGTGCTTTACTGCGCCGGGGTGGACATAGCCTCAGACTACACACAGGAGAACATCCCGAATTGAGTGGCAACACAAGGGCAGAGGACTGCTTACCGCAGGAATGTCATTACAAACTCTGGGAATCACAGAGAAACCAGTTTAGGGAGCTCATATAGCAATCAATAGACCTGCCTTATCTTTGTCTCTCCCTCACGAAGTTCCACTGAGCCAAGAGCGTTGCTATAGTGATGGGAGACGGCAGCGTTATGCGGTTCCTGCAGTAGGGTGGTTGTTTCGGTCTTTCTGGCTCTCCCTCCCTCCCTCTCCTCTCTCTTTTCCCTTTCTACCCCCCCCCCCCCTTTCTCTCCATCTCCTGGGCACGTGCACATTGTTCCAGGAGATCATAACAATGTTCCAGGAGATCATAACGTCACGTTATGTATTGATCTTTCCTTTTGTACTGACAAGTTATTGTCATGCATTGTGTGACAATAGAACACGGTGCTGGTTTGCGTTTGCGTGTGTGTGTGTGTTCAGTACATTATACACTGCTCCAAAAAATTAAAGGAACATCTAAATCACACATTGGGTCTCGCTGAACCGATTATATTAAAGGTCAAATTCTTGACTGTACATTGTGTATTTTGTTGAGAACTAAATGAAGCTACTAACATTCAGCGGAAAGCAAAATCACCAATCTATTTAGAGCAGGATTCAAACTCGAAAATCTAAGTCAAAATTGTAATCGTAGCCTGTTCCAACCTGTTCCAATTTCATCACGGCTACTCATAATGTGACTCAATAGTGTGTATGGCCCCGACGAGCCTATGTGCACTCCCGACAACGTCAGGTCATGCTCCTGAGGACGGATGGTGTCCTGGGGGATCTCCTGCCAGACCTGGATCAGGGCATCAGTGAACTCCTGGACAGTCTGTGGAGCTACCTGACAGCGTTGAATGCACCAATACATAACATCCAAGAGGTTCTCAATTGTATTCAGGTCTGGGGAACCCAAGGGCCAGTCAATGGCCTCAATGCTTTCATCATCCCAAAAATAACTACACACTATGGCCACACAAGGCCTGGCATATTCCTGTCCAGGAGGAACTACTCTTGAGACTGCATTGGGAGACACAGAAAACCTTCTTGAGACAGCATGTATGGATGTGCCATCCTAAAGGTGATGGACTACCTTTGCAACCTGAATGGGCTGCAGGTACTGCCTTGCGAAACACAAAACAAGAGAAGAATCAGTCAGGAGTTAACAATTGATTAGGAGAAAACAATTGTCTGTGGCCACCACCTGCAAAACCATTACATTTTAGGGGGTTGTCCTGCTGATCTGTGGGACTCTCACAGCATACTGCCCTGTCACAATAGAAAGCTTTCTCTGAACTGTTCTCTTTACAGCGCTCCAATTTTCACCCGAGCCGTGGTAGACCTGGTACAACACAGGTTGCAAAAGAGGAAGTAGAGTGACATTTGGGACATGGCGCGACACCAAGAAGTCTGCAGTACAGAGCACAATTAAACCTGTGCTTTCATTGTTGCGTGCCAGCCACTTCTAACCATGCCCAAAATAGCCCTGCGAAATGTAATTCAGCTTTTAAACTTTGTTCTTCCTTTCTCTCTCTCTCTCTCTCTCTCTCTCACTCATCCCATTAAATCTTCATCCACCTCTCACCGGTCCCTGCCCTTCGCCTTCCCCCTCTTCCACCCCCCCCTCCCCCCTTCAACCATCACTCCTACACCCTTACAGTGTGATAACGCTAAGGGACTGAGAGCCTTCTTCGATGCCATCTGCTACGGACCCAAACACCTGATGATCTTTGGCGGGGTGTGTCCGTCTGTGACGTCCATCATCGCCGAGTCCCTGGAGGGATGGAACCTTGTGCAGGTAGGAGCCGGAGCCTGGCCACTGTCTTTGGGGGGGCGTGGTTGGTCTATACCCGCTACATTTGGCTTATTATGGGGTCAAGATACATGGACGTGATACCATGCCGACATGATTGTGAGGTGGGGCCTGATGTGTGTGTGTGTTTCTGTGTGCGTGCCTGGTGGCTGAAACAGTGCAAACATCTGCGCATGTGCCCAACAATGAATGGACAAGCACATTTGCTAATTGATTCATTTCTCCATTAGTGATTGGCTGAGCCCTTGCAGTGTTGTAAAAAGAGGGGGGGTGGGCTCTGAAACGTCCTAACAGTGTAATCCTTCATTAACCTCACAAGGGTAAATGTCTGTTTTACATGGCTTTAATCCGGGTGAATCCTTTTACATATATGGGAGGAAAACGGAGGAAACATAAGCCTGTGTCCCTAATGGGCCCCAGTGGTCCAAGCACACTGGATTTGACCTACAGGGTCCGGCTGAGGAAGTGCACTACATTCGAAAACAGGTGGCCATTTGGGACGCATGACAGCTCAATGAAACAGAGAGACGGGTTTTGCTTGAATGTATCAAAGGATTGCCTTTGTCTCTTCATTCTCCAATGTCAGTGGGCTATATTCAGCGGTGGAATGTATAATGCATTATCGATTAAAGACAGGGAACGCATGCTTTGATATGTCATGTTCATTGGATTTCGTTGAGACTCATACTGTGTAACGTGGAAATATAACTTGGAGGTTATCTGGGAGAAGTTTAAACGAGAGAAGGGCCTTTCTCTCTGAATCAGGGTAGTCTTAATAAAGATCACCATTCAATAAAAGGGACTTAGAATGACAGGACAATTGTAATTCAAGACCAAGGTGATGCCCGCGGCCGGTTTGCAGGTGTATCTAAGCTCGTCGTAGTGGTTGACCCAGATGCAGCTGGTCATGGCGTAGGTGGGCCACTAGGGGGCACTCTCTTCCGCCGGTCTAAATAGAAAATCCTGATGACCCACTGCAAAGACGAGGACATTCACAAGCTTAGGGGGTCATTTTGGATGGTAGGTCCTGCTAAAGACCACACAGCACTTAGCGTTATGGTGTCCCTCTCATGGGACTGGTTTTGGGTTAGAGTTGGTTACCCTAAACCTAACCGGTAGAGTTGTGACTGTATTGGAGTATGGTTTGGTGTTATCTAAGTAAGGCTGCTCTGGCAGAAAACGAAATGGGACATATTATATATTAAAAACAAAATATTCTGTGCTCTTCGACTAACCAGGTGAATGATTTGGGAGTTAAAAGTAATTGTTTGGAAAAAAAAAATTTGGCCTGCCTCACTCTCGCCTCACTCCCGTCTCACTCTTGTTCCCCGTCTCTTGTTTTCCTCCTGCTCCGTTTCTCTCCCTGGTGTATGATGTTCATCAGTTGTTAGCTTGGCATAAGATGTGCGTCGGAGAGGTGGCAATATCCTTCTCCACAACAAATGCCTCAGATGTACGGTACGGACGTGTCCCAAATGGGCCCCTATTCCCTCAGCAGTTCAACTCTCTGGATCAAGGTCTATATGTCACTTCATCCAGCCTCCCGGATGTGGACAACTTTGCATTTAAATACATTTAGACACCTGTTTTATTTAGGGTTTCCAAAGGTTGAAATTTCCACTTTGAGAACAACAACTCACATCTTGTTGCTGCACGATTATATATTCGCACTGCATTCGGTCCCCGAAGGCCTTTATTTTCTTTCCTGCCGTTCATAATTCACGAGGCTGCTGTACATTTCAGAGGGAAATATGACCTGAACAGTGATTCACTACCGAGGGAATAGGATGCCACTTGGGCGTAGGCCTGGAGCCTCACTCCCTCCCCCAACCCCACAGCATGACTTCACGTCAGCCTGATCGGGGGGGAAAACCTCCCGTTCTGGAGGCCCCAGGTTACATGACACTGCGGAGACGTTGACGGAGGACGAACGAGGGCTGGGGGGGAACTGCCAAAATCACGGCGATCGCACCCTGAGAGGTGGAGTGCTTGAAAGAGGCAGTTTGCAGTCGAGACACTAACAAAGAGGCACCGACGCTTCTCGTCTGATAAAGAACTGAAGAGATGGGGGGGGCAGCGCCTCACGAAGCCACTGGGCGCTACGGCCGAACGTTCGAGTGACACGAGCTATACAGTCTTAAGTGACGTAACGGTATTGGTCAGCATTTACGGTGACGTTTACTGGTGTGAGAGGAACCTGGGGCCTCTGACCCCTGGGGATGTACGAGGCCCTCGTGGGCAGCTGAACGGGGCAGGCTGGAGTGGCTGCCAGACCCCGTTCTGTGATTCGTTTCCACGTTTCCAACTTTTCCAAACGATAGTTGAAGGTGCTGACCTAGGGGAACTTAACATTTCTCGTAAATACTCTTGTTCTGAGCGAAGGATCTCTCTCGCGGTAAAACCAGCGCAAAAGACAAAAAGGGGTTGCCCACGATTCGCTAATAAACCAAAGCTCGCAAACTAGGTCTCTTTAAAGATTGAAATGATTTGAACACAGGTAAGCTTCTCCTCTTTATCACCCTCTGTGTGCTCGTTGACCTTCGCCCCCGTCACCCAGGGGTGGGACAAAGGTCAAAGGTCCAGCGGGCAGGCCTGGATCCAAGTTGCGGATACCGGCCGCCGCTTCAGAGGGGTGCTGCCTTCCGTCACTGAGCCACGCGCTGGTGCCTCCTGCGAGGAGACGGGTCAGGGAAGAACACGCGTGGGAGGTGCTAGCTTCGTGAAGTAGCACAGAGGGATGGGAAGGTATCGATCGTTGTTTCCATGGTTACGGGGAATCACAGAACGCTGAGGGGGGACTCATGATGGAGCGAAATTGTTTTGCCCTCGTGCTTATTCGGATTTCTGACGTGAGCTGTTTTGTCGGGGGTGGGGGGGATTTGCAGACCTTCCTTTGGTCTCAATGTGCTGTCCTGGATCAATACATATGTGCAATTCAGTGTTTTTCGTAGAGGGAAGCGTAGGCATTATTTGAACGTGTATCCTAGAAACTTCATTGGCTAGAACACACAATGATTCCTGGGAAATGTTTAATCATACGGTATATTGTATTGAATTTTTGTAAAAAAAAGTAAATTTTTAATGTTTCTAAATGAACAACAGTACTTGCTTTGAGGTGTTCTAATCAGATCCATCCCCTTGAAACCGACAGCCATTCGCACATTTACTGACTCACACACCACATTGCGGCACTATGATCAGTTTTGCAGGCTCCATCTGCCTTTGGATTTATATAACAACTGATCCACAAGCAGATCTCCGGCTCACGTGCTGATTGTGACTCACGTCCCCGGGTGTTGCTGGAGATCCAGGCTCCTCATCTCCCTGCTCAGTCTCCGGTAAGCTTGCAGGACTGTAGCCGTGTCGTGTAATGACCACAGCGGTAAACATGCCGACGTGAGAAGGACTGCAAAAGCAAATCAGACTGAAGATAAGGATGAATGGACAGATGGTGACTGGGGAATGTAAGGCTGGACAGCAAGGATGGTGGGCTTTAAGCGTGACAGAGAGGGCCAGAGAGAGAACCAGATAGAGACAGGGGCTAGCACTGGAGAGAAAGAACCGGATAGAGAAAGGGGCCAGCACTGGAGAGAGAGAACCAGATAGAGAGAGGGGGCAGCACTGGAGAGAAAAAAACGGATAGAGAGAGGGGCCAGCACTGGAGAGAGAGAACTGGATAGAGAGAGGGGCCAGGACTGGAGAGAGAGAACCAGATAGAGAGAGGGGCCAGCACTGGAGAGAAAGAACCGGATAGAGCAAGGGGCCAGCACTGCAGAGAGAGAACCAGAGAGAGAGAGGGGCCAGCATTGTAGAACCAAATAGCAAGAGAAGCCAACATTGGAGAGAGAGAACCAAATAGAGAGAGGGGAAAGCATTGGAGAGAGAGAACCAAATAGAGAGAGGGGAAAGCATTGGAGAGAGAACCGGATAGTAAGAGGGGAAAGCATTGGAGAGAGAGAACCGGATAGTAAGAGGGGCCAGCATTGGAGAGAGAGAATCGGATAGTAAGAGGCGCCAGCATTGGAGAACCCGATAGCGAGAGGGGCCAGCATTGGAAAGAGAGAACCGGATACAGAGAGGGGAAAGCATTGGAGAGAGAGAACCGGATAGTAAGAGGGGAAAGCATTGGAGAGAGAGAACCGGATAGTAAGAGGGGCCAGCATTGGAGAGAGAGAACCGGATAGTAAAAGGGGCCAGATTTGGAGAACCCGATAGCGAGAGGGGCCAGCATTGGAGAGAGAGAACCGGATAGTAAGAGGGGCCAGCACCGGAGAGAGAGAACTGGATAGTAAGAGGGGCCAGCACTGGAGAGAGAGAACCGGATACAGAGGCGGCCAGCACTGGAGAGAGAGAACCGGATAGTAAGAGGGGCCAGCACTGGAGAGAGAGAACCGGATAAAGAGGGGCCAGCACTGGAGAGAGAGAACTGGATAGCTAGACAGGCCAGCATTTGAAAGAGACAAAGCTTTCTTTAAACTGCTCTCACAATAACCTGATTGCCATGCTCTGTAATTGTTTCTCTTCGCTAAACCTTTCCTGGCAACTGTCTTGGGAGGCATTAAGCCGGACAGATCCTCTCTATGCCCTGCATAATATTTCAGAACAACATTTGCTTGCCCTTAAAACACATATGGCGCAAACAATCTTAGCCGTGGGCAGCCTGGCCTGAGACTCCAAAAGCAGGCTTTTCCTTCTGCCCGAGCTGTCGATTCCTTATTTCCCCTCCGCAGAGGGGCTGAGAATGGTAGTTCGTTGTCTTCAAGTGGGCCTTCTATTCTGCGGTAAACGACTCATTAACTGCCAGGAAATGCCCTCGTAGAATCTGGCGACCTCTCGGTCGGCAATTAGATATATCTGTGGAGGAGCCGCTGTTCATCTTCAGCCACTCCGGGTGGCATGACGTTCCCTGTTCGTAATGACATGACGTTCTCCTTGTAATTTGGAGGAGGTGCGGGGGGGTGGATGGGAGAGCACCGTTTTTGATTATACATTATTTATTACTGTAAAGGGTCGTCATTATACATGACTGGAACTGTTCGGTATATCTACTGAGGGCCACCATGTAAACGTATTCAAATGCTTAAAGGGGTATGGATAAGAGGGACTGCGAACCAACTTACACTATAATGGCTATAGGATCAATACCCAATGGCACCCTATTCCCTATATAGTACATAGGGCTCTGGTCAAAAATAGTAACTATGTAGGGGAATGGGTATAGAATAGGGTGCCCTTTGTAGTTTTATCCCATGGGTGATGAGAA
>JACXGK010002905.1:32618-49981 GCA_016801125.1 Novumbra hubbsi
CCCCCCCCCCCCCCCCCATGCCAAATGATCAATGGAAACATTTCACATTCCTGAGGTTGGAAGAGCGTAACCTACAGAGAGAAGACCTGAACACAGATGTTGCTGTTGTCTTATCATGTTGGCACATTCAGTGAAACATATGATTCCACGGCTGGATTCCTTTGTTGTTAGCAAACACTGCATGCAACAAACCTAAAAGAATTGTCATTTTCTGCAGATCAGCCCATTCAGAAGAGCATAACTGATATGAAAACAGACACAATGTCTCCTCCACAAACACGCGCACAGCGATGTAGAACATAGCGGGAAGACATCTGGTCTCGCCAGCAACACACAGCCTCGTACCAAGAACCTCCAGCTGTGAGACTGACAGTAAATCATTTCCCCGAGTTCACAGACCCCAGACGATTTGACGTACAATAACAACCATGTCACTATTTATATCCGTATTCTGGAAGGTTTTGATGAAACAGATGCGAGCATTAGTTACACCCAGTCAAGGATTGCAGAGCGAGACAGTCAGAGGTTGGTGGTGTGATGTGATTGGTCGTGTTACCTGATATTTATTGTTCGATAGGTTAGCTTCCCCGGGTCACGACATCCTGGCGCGGACTCTGTGCATTTTTAAACGGCCATGCTGACTTATCAGCAAGACGTCGACACCATGGTGTTGGAAAGTGCACACAAACACCACAGTTGACCTTTAGCAAGCAATAAACACAATTAAATATGAATAGGAAAATAATTGAAAGTAACCAACACTCTCCCACTTTGGAAGATCAGAACCCATTGCCAAACAAACAGATGAGTTACCCAGGCTATAATAATGTTGACATTTAGCTTTCTACCCCTGATAAATGACATATTGCAAATATCATGGATGGTGTCAGACCTCACTGGTGAAATGTTAACTAAGGTGAGTGAATGCGGTACAGATGTAGGATCTAAATTCAAACATTTTATCATAGCAGGAAAATAATTCCACAACAATAGGACACATGTTTGTATTTTTTGGTGTTCAGTAGCTTACCTGCAACAACAAGTAAATCAAACTAAGATCTGAGCTGTATCTTCTGCACACTGTTTTATTGGCTACTAGAGCCATTCTTATTGATGTTCGGGTCACCTAGCTGATCCATGGTCCATGTCCGTGTGTGTTTATTGGAGAAGACAAACAGTGGTCACTTTGTGATGTGTTATGTGAGAATTCATTGAAACCATCAAACTAACAGACAGCCTCATGCTTTGAAATGTATCTTTTGCTGAAATCAAACCTCCAGCCCTGCCCTTCTATACCTACCCTCAGTTATCTATATTTCTTCCCTTTCATTATCCTTTTGGAGTTGATAGTGGATATAGAAGGTACTAAGGGCAGCAACATATTTTTATTAACCATTTATCTGTCAAACTTTAATTTCTGTATTAACGTTTTTTTTCCTTAGGTGGGTCGGCTGAACGTATGTGACTAAAAATTAAATACTGAATGCTCCGTTCTTCAGGTTCGTATGTAAAGCCAGATGATTTCTCTGGAGATTTGTTCACATTTTAATGACCTAAGAGAACGGATTTTCTTTAGATCACGTTGATTATTCTGCTGTGTGCACGTCCTAAAAAACATCAACATCATTATTTCCCAATCCAGGCAACTTGAATGTGTCTGTTTGTCCGGTCTCTAGCACGTCTCCACTGGGCCACTTGGCTGCTATATTTTTGTTTAAGATAGTGAGATAGCCCCACTATTTTGTTCCTCAAAATTCTCCCAGGCCATCCACGCACTCCTGGGTTCAGAGTCGGTAATTTGGGAAGTAACCTGAAGTGTTTGGACCACAGTATCTTAAGACCTCAGTATCGTCGCACCACAGTACCGTTGAACCACAGTTTCATCGGACCACAGCATCGTAGAACCACAGTTTCATCTGACCACAGCACCATAGGACCACAGTAACGTAGGACCACAGTATTGTAGGACCACAGAATCATAGGACCACAGTATCGTAGGACCACAGCATCAAGGAAAAAGGAGAACACTTCGTACTTCCCTACTTCACACTAGAGAGATGGGCTATTATACCCTCTTGAGCCCCTTGAGCTTCCCAAATAGCCCCCTCACTTTGAAAACAGGGCTTTGTCAGAGAAGTGTACCACCATATAGGGACTTGAGTGCCAATTGGGACACAGGCCGGCTGGTGTTTTGTTAATAAATGCCACAAAGTGCCTCATCTGCCAACACCTCATTCAGCTGTACTGAAGAGCAGACGAGGAAACAATGGCCCTGTTGGGCACCGGTTCAACAGGCATGGAGTCCCCCCATATATCACTTGGCCTTCCTTTGAACGCCAGCGGGGGTCACTGGGTAATAAGGAATGCTGTACGCCACCAAGAACCAATAAGGGGGAAGGCTGTTAGTTAATCTACTGTTGTCATTCTTGACCCCTGGACAGTGGACGCTTTATATGAATTTCACATGAAGTACAAGGTATTGGACATTTCATTACCATTGAATTGCATTAAAAATATATAATAATTTATCACATGAGTCTTCTTTCCTTTTTAACTATTTCCTAGACATTCTCAATTGAGAGGTCCAGTTTGTCTCGCTTTAATTTAGTCTCAATCTTTCCATGTTGCCTGATGTCTCACTCCCCCGACACCCAGGACCTTGGCCCTGTCTCCCTCTCAGCCATGGGAATGGATTTTAAACATTTAAGGCCCTTTGAGCAAGCCTGTGGCCCTCGCAGTTCTCTGGAAATTGACAGAGAAGCAGATAAAGAAGAAGGCAAAGCAAAACAGAGTGAGAGTGGAACAGACAAAGAGAGAGAGAGAGAGAGGAACTGACAATGAGAGAGAGGAACAGACTGCGAGAGAGAGGAACAGACAGCCAGAGAGAGGAACAGACAATGAGAGAGAGGAACAGACTGCGAGAGAGAGGAACAGACAGCCAGAGAGAGGAACAGACAGCCAGAGAGAGGAACAGACAGTGAGAGGGAGGAACAGACAGCGAGAGAGAGAAACGGAGAGGTGCTATTTCTCCGCTCTCAGTAGGTGACAACCTGGCCGAAAGTAAAGATGCTTTCTGAAACAAACCACTGTTGAAAAATAACAAACAATGAAAAGGCCAGAGAGTCAGTCCCCAGCCTCTGCAGCTTGCTCTGGAATCATGACCTGGCAGTCATCGCCATATATTCTACAGTTGAGGCGGTATCATGGCAACCATTTGAAGAATATTTGAAATTTCATCTCCTACTTTTCACTAGCTTCTAGGTTAATGCATGTTCCCCAGTTCTGTTGACCCAACTCTGACCCCTGATCTACCCTTGCGGTGGTTCCTTCTGATAGGCTGTGTTCTTATGTGTTGCTGTCGACAGGAATGACATGAGTCATCAGAGCTACAGGGTCCTAAGAGGTTTACTCAGAGACACACATGTGGGCACAGACACAAGGTAAATAGCCAGGTGTGGGTGTGACGGGGTTAATGGGGTCACCTTCTCAGCCGGCGGGGTTAAATTCTTTGAACAACAGACACCGGCTGCTTTCCAGTTCTCTTCAACCGTCATCTTCTTTCGTCTGCCCATAAGAATTAGAGAGGGGAGCCCAAGGTGGCTCCAAATGTTCTCCATGCACCTTTCACCACACAACTGCCGAACGCGGCTGATGTGTCGGAGACGGTTCGATGTTCAGCAAACGCGCGCAATTCTTGCATCCATCAGTGGCGATGAAGGAACAACAACAGGGTAGATTTGCCGTCACGCCTCATGACGGGCCACGACATTGGGAATACATGTCGCCACCATGCACTGTCACAACGTTCCCTCTGTGTCTGAGGGGTTTTCTGTTTCCCCTTTCACCTCGGGGTCGAATTAAGAACAAGGGGAGGGTGATTTGGGGTGAGGCAAGGTAGGTCCAATATCCGAGGTGGGTGTTCGTAACCACTCCAACTTCCGGCAGCGCAACTGGAGTTAAAGCAGAACCAAGTGAAGCCCAAAGAACCCGAATGATGCAATGAAACTGATATTGCAGCCTGCTGCCTCTCTGGAGACAACATGCCGGAGGGGGGTGGGGGTGGGGGGGGGTGGATGATTGAAAGCCACGCTATAAATGAAGGGTAATGACGTGTCCCACATTGAAAGACCTTGGGAGCCTTGTGTCTCCGAGATGAGCCGCAGATACCCAGAATGCCTTGGGGCGGTTGCCTCCCTAGTCACGTCTGGAGTCTTCTAACACTGTAACCGCAGCCGGACACTGAGTCCCGTAAAGGACAGAGAGCAGGTGTCTGCTCAGGGTTAGGGTTAGGGTTAGGCAGAGGCAGGCAGAGAAGGCAGACAGACAGGTACTGTAGACTGACAGACAGACCAGCGGGCGGGCAGACAGACCCATAGATGGCACACGTCCGGCCCAGCAGGTAAAACAAACAGCTCAAATTGAAATCAGTCAGATCTTCTGAAATGTAAAAGTTGTTTCTCTCTACCTCCCTCTTTCATGTCTCCCTCTAACTGTCATATAAATAAGGTATTTCTGTACACCTCGCTCTGTTCCTTCATATTGCCCCCAGCCTCTGTACTTTTCCGATCTCTATGGTAACAACCCTCTGCCTTTAGAATCCAGTAGAATCCAGTAAAACTCCAGGTACTTCAATTCAGTCACTGTGACGACAAAGATTAGCGACGACGCCTCTGACAGAGAGACCACGTGACCGCATCTCGGTTTCCTTTTCATTATGGCAACAACAACAAGTCTATTCAGGGATAAAAACTCCCTTTTCATGGCTCATCATCGTCCGCCCAGGGCTTGGCTGAGGGGACCTCTGTGTGTTTGCTTCGTCCGGTTGGTTAGCGGGACCTGTTTGGCTCCCGGTTCATCCGGCGTGCGAGGGGGGACCAGAGGCCGCGAGTCTTGCCTGCCTCTTGGCCTCCGAACACTCCAGCAATCATCCGGGAATGGAGTGAGAGTGTGGAGAGCTAAAGAGAGAGAGAGTGAGAAACTGATGGGAAAGCAAAAGGAGGCGAGACAGAGATACGGGCAGAGAGAAAGGTGACAATGCGGCAGAAAGCCCTTGCTGAGACAAGATGCTGAGAAACAAGGATTATGACTATCGGCGAGCGAGAAGCGTAGACATGGCGAAGGACGAGGTTTCCGAGGCAGGTCGGTAAATCTCACCACTGAATCAGCGTTACGGTGGTTTGTCTTCCCACGGCGCAGTACTGACATATATATTCCTTTGCTAGGTATGAACATGGAGCACATCAAAGCGTGTGAGAAGTTCACTTTGAAAACACCGATCCCCACTGGAGTGGGAATTAAATGAATTGTCCGTAATGATTGAGCTGATGATGTCCTGTTAACTGGACTGGATTCAGCATTGTTTTCTCAAAATGATGCACTCTCGTGAAGACCTGTTTGAATGTCTTCAGTTAGAGCAGCAGACAACAACCATATCTTGTCCTGCTTCCTGGAGACATAAAAGGTCTTTCAAAAAAGACCACCTCCATCATCTGGGGACCTAGCATAGCTGCTAATGGGATGGCTCCACTGTTGTTAGTTCCACAGTATACACACAACAAATAGACATGCTCTCACATCCACACAGATCAAACTCATTCACACATATTGAACAGATGCACACAGATTCAATTTATTCACACAGATTGAACGCACTCACCTAGATTAAACAGATTCCCAAGTTTTAAACACATCCACACAGGTCAAACACCTTCACACAAGTTGAATACATTTAAACACCTAAAAATACAGTAAAAGTAAAACGGGTTCTATTATGGGGAACAGGTGGTTTTGTGGTAATAATGAAAAACCTTAAGTCAACTTGCCAATGTTTCACAATACGCCATTGCCTTCTTAGCTACCAGATTTCAACACAATTGAACCCATTTTGGGGGTTCTGTTGGGGTGCCTGACCTAGTGTCTGTCCCCAATCCCGCGTGTAGGCAAAACACCAAACTATGGAATATTTTGTGGAAGAATGGTGTATAATCCCACCAATGGAGTTGCATGTGCTTGCAGAATCTATGCCGAAGCAGGTTGAAGGCCGGACACGTGTTGTCCGGGTGATGGTGACATTTCCATTACTTTGAGCCTAACGGGCAGCTTAATTGGGATCAGATGCATTATCCATTTTGATGGAGCTGGATGAAGCTGGATTAAGCTGGATGGAGCTGGGTTCCGCTCGGTCCTCCTCTCGCTCCTTGTTGCACTCTGGCGCGACGCTGGGAGAGAAAACACATCAACACACAAAGCAATTTGCACGGCAAAGAGGTCTCTCTGACAGTAGCCCGAGTGAAGTGGGGTTGCCAAGACGGGCAGTCCATTGTTTAACCGTGAAGATGGATACACACGCGTACACAAACATACAGGTGTACGCACATACACGCGTACACACACACACCCATTTGGCCATAGAAGTATTACCAAACATTCTCACAAGCCCCCCTTTACCTCTAGAGCCACGTTTACTTTCCGAGGAAAACTCAGCCATGGAATTCAGTTGATCTTTTTCCCGTCCAGCAAAGAGTGCAATTGCGCTTCAACGTAAAAGCCAAGTTATTACCTATGTAGGAGCTGAGGAGAGAGGTTGATTGGTTGGAGGAAGGAAGGAATGGGAAGATGGGGGGTATGTGCGAAGGCCTGGGATTTAACCCAAAGTCAATAACTCTGCAAAGCGCAATGGCGAAGTGTCTGCAAATTCCGATCAGCGCGTTTCCCATGCTGTGGCCCGTGGAGGCCGGTCGCGGCGGCCGGCGCCAAACCAAACGGTTCATGCCGGGATCCCCGACCGAGCTCCTGCCGCCAGGGCCGTTCAAGCGCTACAATGCTACCGATTTATGTTGGACTCTATCTCCTTTCTCTCGCTTCCTCGGCTTTCTCTCTCTCTCCATCCATCCCCCCCCCCCCCCCCCCCCCCCCCCCCCCGCCATTACATATGTTGACCGAGCTGAGGGCGGTGGAGAAAACCGCGTTAATCTTAGCAGGGTTCTTTTTTACATTTAGCAACTTGCCCCCGCGGGACACTCGTTTCCTTCGTAGCGTCGCGGCACCAGTCACTCTGCCGGTTGTTTACGCTGACTGACAGCCGCCGTGGCGTCTCCGTGCCCCACTGATCTGTTCTGGTTCACCGGATGTCTCTCTGACTCACCACCAGGGTCGGTCCCAATAGTCTAGATTGGCTTGCTCTGATTTCCTCTCCTCTCGTTCTCTCTTATCTCCTTTGCAGTCTCATTGAGTTGTCTCTTGTCTCCTTACTTGTCTCCTTGTGTAGCCTCTAATAGACATTTTCTCCTTACCAGAACAGTCATTGTTTTCGTTGAAATTATCTGCAAGTCTGTCCGAATAGTCAGCGGTTCTATTGTAATACTCAGCTGTTCTATCATAATAGTCACTGATCATTTCCTAATAGTCGCCAGTTATATCATGGTAGTCACCTGTTCTATACAGTCACCAGTTCTATCCGTTTGGTCACAGGGTCTGTTCAAGTCTGTGATGTGATTGTATAGCCGCTAACGGACATGCTAGGTAATGCACACCTTCCAAACCCATCTTACAGCAAGGGCAGAGCTCTGTGCAGGGCTCAGAGAGGCAAAGAGTTCATAGCTGGTCACGTGTCTGGAATTTAAGGCTGACAAAGTGACAGAGTTGTATACATTATTCATGCAGAATGTAGATTCTTCACACAGGGTTTTTGTCTTGTTTTTGCCAAGCATGGCTGTGTATGTTCAATGGACCTATACCCTAAACATCTGATAAAATTATTTACCAAAGTTCTTAGAACCCTAAAGTGGTTGTGAGAGCTAACTCAAATGGTCTTAAAAGCTGTCTAAATATAGTTCTAAATGCTGCGTGCTCCCCAAACTCTGAGAAATGTCATTAGACTAAGAAGCTGTCTGAAAGAATTATTGGGCCTGATTGAAATTGTTCTAGAAGCAGACTGAAATAATTCTAGAAGTTGACTGAAATAGCTCTAGAGGGTGACTGAAATAGTTCTCAAAGCTGACAGAAATAGTTTCAGAAACTGACTGAATTAGTTCCAGAAGCTGATTGAAATTCAAGAAGCACTTATTGGTTGGTCTAAAGTCACAAGCGCTGTCTTCTTTTAGTTTTAGCACTTCAAGGAGCCTGTATATGTGTCCTCTGCTGTGACTCAAAATGATTTCATGCGGTTTGATTTGTTGTTTCATTTTCGCCCAAAATGCATTTTTATCCTTCAATGCAAGCGACCTACTTACTGTACACAAGTTCTCCCTAACATATTCAATTTTAGACTGCTACCGAGACACATTCGCCGGCCCAGGATCCATACAGTCGAAGTCGGCCTCTGAAGCGTCAATAACATTCAATCAGCTTTTGCATCTAATCTGAATTCCGCATGGCGTGTTGTCATGTGATTGGTAAGATCCTAGAGGATCACAGGAGAGACCTTCCAGTCTTACAGCCCTCCCACTACAAACAGAAAGTCTCTTCCGCTCTTAGTGGTGAGGTAGAAGCAGCAGGCTGTGAACCTCGTAGGGTCGGAGTCGAACGACCCGGAAACAAAACCAAGTAAGATACATCCCGCCTCCCTCCTCACTTCCCAAAATGCAGTAGTGCATTGTTGCCCTAGCTAGGGAATAGGGAGTCTTTTGCCACATCAGCACCTCGCGTATGTAAAGACCAAGCCACGGAGACACACACACACGCATCGGTGCCCATAAACTGATGGGGCAAGCTGAGCAGCTCCCTGTGTGAGCAGACAGATCTCCGATGGGTGGAAATTTAAATTGTCCCAGTGGCACGTGGGGGACCAGGGGGTGGGTCTAAGGTGTGGAGAGAGCTGTCCCAACCTCCAGGACATTGTAAATTAATATGGAGGTTTTTCTTTTTGTGAATGAGAGAGGAATTGAAAGAGGGGACGAGAAAGAGAGAGGGTGAAAAGATGTGTGTGAATGTGTATGTGTGTGAATGTGTGTGTGTGTGTGTGTGAGGGAGCGAGAACGGAAATGGGCCTGCCAGTAATATTGATTTCCAGGGAGCACTTTCACGGATGTATAACCAATTACGGGCCGAGCGGCCTCAAGACTTTGAGCGAGTCACTGTAACTTCTCCAACATCACCGCGGTATCGTGTTGCATAGCCCCGCCACTCGGTAATAGAGTGCCTTGCCTCAATGGCCAACGCATCCTGCCTGCGCAAAAAAACATTCCTTGAGACTGTATGCAGGTTAAACCTACAGTGAAAAGGAAACGTGTGTCGGTGCCCGTTCGAAAAAGGTGATAGTGGAGATTGCTTTTATTTCAACATCAATAAATTCACTTCCATCTAGTTCAGTTCTGCTTCCTATTTGGCTTGTTGTATTGCTTTAGAAGTCTTCTGTTGTGAAGTAATTAATCGCCGTTATGTGGAGGATATGCTTGGGCAATATTTATATTGTCACACCATGTCAAAAAAATATATTTCTCAGGAAAGAGTGACAGAGAGAGAGCGAGAGAGAGAGTGTTTGGGTAAGTTGAACTTTAAGGTTATTTTTAGAGAAATTAGGATTTTGAATGGGCATGGTTTCTTTTGAGTCCATGCAAGGATCAAAGAAAATGTGTGTGTGTATTTAGTATGTAAAGTGTGTCCATGTTTCTTGGCAGAGAAGCCTTGAGAGCTGTCCTCAAAATAGTTGTGTGTCTTTGGTATGTACTCATTGCTTATTTATTTGCAGCTCATCAACAATTTAATTGAAAAGGAGTGGGAAAGCTTGCAACTAGGCATATTGAATGTCATGGCTGAAAGGGAAAGGTCTCTTAAGTATGGGCTGCAAATGGTTTTCCCAGCAAATGGAAGAAGGAAAAAAGCAATGAAGACTCCCACAAACAGTAGGGGGTTTTTCAATAGAAGCTGTCAGTGTCGAGAACACTCAAGGCTAGCCTTTCTGTCGGGATCTGGTTGTCTGAGAACATGTAAACACAACTATAAGCTATCTTAGTCACTGTATAGAATCGTGTAGACATAGACTAGCTCCGCCTCTGTTTAGAATGAGATAGTTGTGGACTATCTCTAAACCTGTATAGAATCATGTAGACACAACCTATCTCCATCTTGGTATAGAATGATGTAGACATGGGCTATCTCCATCTCTGTATAGAATGATGTAGACATGGACTATTTCTGTCTCTGTATAGAATCATGTAGACAACCACATAGGTGTGCTTTCCCTGCGTGTGTGTGTCAGTGTTTGTGTTCGCTTATATGCGTATTTGTGTGTTCAAGCGTGTTTGTGCCAGTGTGTGTTCAAGCGCGTGTGTCAGTGTGTGTTCATGCGGGTGTACAGTGTGTGTTCTGTGCAAAAGAAGAGGGATACTGGGATGACTAAGTAAGCAAAGGAGAAATAACAGCTCATACAATGCAATCACCCAATCTCTCTATTCCTCTCACTATCGCTCTCCTTCCAAATTGAGTCCATTAAGGGATGGAGAGAAATAGAGGGATGGACGGAGATAGAGGGATGGAGAGAGATAGAGGGATGGAGGGAGATAGAGGGATGGAGAGAGATAGAGGGATGGAGGGAGATAGAGGGATGGAGGGAGATAGAGGGATGGAGAGAGATAGAGGGATGGAGGGAGATAGAGGGATGGAGGGAGGTAGAGGGATAGAGAGAGATAAAGGGATAGAGAGAGATAAAGGGATGGGGGGAGATAGAGGGATGGAGAGAGATAGAGGGATGGAGGGAGATGGAGGGATAGAGAGAGATAAAGGGATGGAGGGAGATAGATGGAGGGATACATAGGAACTGATAGAGAGTTTGGGGGAAAGAGAGGAAGATGGATGGAGAGAGATAAAGATATATAGAGAACAATAACAGTGACAGTTCAGCATCTGCTCATTAATCATTTAACCGGGGCACACTGCCAGCAGAAGGAAAGCAGAGATTTCAGGTTACGCTATCGCAGATCTCTTTATAAATAGAGGGCATTCATCCCACCTCATAACCAATTTAGTGCCCTGCATCTCACCAAGAACCCTGGTCGAAGTAGGGCACTAGACCGGTACAATGGAACCATTTGGACCACTGTCAGAGAGACAGAGACAGAGAGAGAGAGAGAGACAGAGACACAGAGAGAGATAGAGAGATGGAGAGATATAGAGCGAAAGTTATGGGTTGAATTGAGTGAAACACAATCATTAATTTCCTTTTGAGCATCAGCCAGAAATCAATCTTTACATTTGTCAAAGGGTGAGTGTGAGTGCGGGTCTATGCAGTATGCAGAGATGCTATCTAATTTGATTTGGATAGAAAACAAATAAACTCTCACACAATGCAGGGGGGACCTGCATGAGATCGAATTTCATTTCAGGGTTATTCTCCTTCTTCTCCCTTCTGCCTATCTCCTTCTTTCTCCTTTTCCCTCCCCCTTTCTCCCGGGGGGAAAGAGGTTGACATATGAATATGTCAGATGAGAGGTGACAAGGACAGGGAAAACGTATTCACAAAATGACAATCAGTTGTAGATCTATCCAAGCATGTATTATTTATTCTAGCAGCAACTGAATAGAATTGCAGGTGGGACCGCCTAGGTGTACAGAGTCGAGAAAGCTATGAGAAGGCTAGCTGTATAGCATCAAGAGGGCTAGCTGTATAGCATCGAGAGGGCTGGCTGTATAGCATCAAGAAGGCTAGCTGTATAGCATCGAGAGGGCTAACTATATAGCATCAAGAAGGCTAGCTGTACAGCATTGACAGACTACCTACTACAGAATCATGAAGGCTGACTGTACATGATCAAGAAGGCTAGCTGTACATCGTTAGATGGCTAGCTGTATAGCATTGCGAGGGCTAGCTGTACAGCATCAAGAATGCTAGCTGTGCAGCATTGAATAGGCTAACTGTACATTATTGTGAAAGCTAGCTGTACAGCATTGAATGGGCTCCAGTGCATGTACATAATTAAAAAAGGCTAACTGCACATTACTGATAAGGCTAGCTGTACACTGCCAAGAAGGCTAGTGGTACACCGCCGAGAAGGCTAGCGGTACACTGCCGAGAAGGCTAGCGGTACAGTGTCATGCTGTGGTAAAAACTGTAAGTTAAGCTGTAGTATAGAGTGTGAGTTGTGCTGTGGTATAGACTGTTTTTTGCTGTGGTATAGACTGGGGGTTTTACTGTGGTATAGCTTGAGGGTTTTGCTGTGGTATGGACTGGGGTTTTTGCTGTGGTATAGACTAGGGGTTTTACTGTGGTATAGTTTGGGGGTTTTGTTGTGGTATAGACTGGGGGTTTTACTGTGGTATAGACTGGTGCTTTTACTGTGGAATAGCTTGGGGGATTTGCTGTGTTATAGACTAGGGGTTGATCTTTTTTATCCCCCCTTTCATCTTGAGACACCCTTGATTAATGACCCATTCTTTTCACACTGACATTATTCTGCACACCTATTCATGTGGAGTTAGGGGTGCCTCTGGGATGAGGCTGACAGTGTATCTACACCTGTCTATTACCCAAACCCTTTTCCAAGCCCCTCTGATACCAAACCCCTCAAGGCCATAACATCCTCAGGTGGGGGTGGTTGGGTTAGGGTACGTGTGGTAAACGGCAATTATCAAGCAACATATTCCCCTGTCTGTGTGTGTGTGTGCGCACGTGCACGTTCATAAAGTAAGAACATGCAGATGCAGAGGGAAGGAAGATGGAGAAACATGGAGATGGAGAGGGAAGGAGGATGGAGAAACATGGAGATGGAGAGGGAAGGAGGATGGAAAAACATGAAGATGGTGAGGGAAGGAGGATGGAGAAACATGGAGATGGAGAGGGATGATGGGTGACGGTGTGAAGGATGGGCCGTACGGAGACAGGCCCAAGACTGCTGGATAACGCAGAGTCATTGTGACTGGTGAGGAATGATCTGGTGGGAGTCCGGGGCCTTCTATAAACCGCCCATCCACCTCAGATCAAGTCAGAGCGCCCTGATTGACAAGGCGCACCAGGCAAAACCAGCCTATCAACCCATTATTAAGAATAATCCCGCCCACATCACTATCTCACGGGTTGCCGGTCACGGCAGCCGCAAGCCAGTTCATCTTATGGACCTCTGGTGGAGACCCCGCTGAGGTGCGTGGACCTTATGGACCTCTGGTGGAGACCCCGCTGAGGTGCAGGGACCTTATGGACCTCTGGTGGAGACCCCGCTGAGGTGCAGGGACCTTATGGACCTCTGGTGGAGACCCCGCTGAGGTGCACCTTGCTGGGGATTGTGGGACACTGCAAAAAATACATGCCTTATGAAGTGTATTGTTCCTGTTTTTAGGTAAAAAATGTAAACATGTAACTTTATCTTAACAAACTAAAATTGTATCAGATAGTACTTGTTTAGGTTTAGGACGTCTGCCTTGAATATCAAGTAATCGATTCCATTGACGAATTACTAAACCTATTTCAAGCAAATATCTCTGCAAATATAGTTAGATATTTTGTATATTTGTTTTTGCATATTAGTCACCTTTGTTCTCACAGAGTTCGAAACCAGGGTACGACTGTATACCCATTCTAGCCCTCTGGTCAGAGAATTATTTAAACCAGGTACACCAGGTGAATGTAATAAATACCAGGTGGAAAAGAAAACCATATTTTCTTTTCTCAACCGTTCACTTTTTTCACTTATGCCTAGAACCGTCCCTGTGTGTGTGTGTGTGTGTGTGCGGATGTGTGTGCTGGTAAAGAGTTTTTTATGTGCATGTGTGTTTGCGTTTGCATGTGTGTATCCAATCCGCATGTTTGTGTGTGTGTGAATGGAGACTCCCTAATCCTTTGGTGTATTGTAGGATCTGTTGTTCTAGCACCTGATCCCCTTTTCCCAACAGTTCAGGCAGCAATAATTGCACTCTATTACTTTCACATCACAGAGACGAATTACATCAGAGGCAAACAGATTTCATAATTTTAGAGTTATTAATGTTTAAAATGAGATGACTAACAGTTTGTCTGCAGGAAATGTAATTGGAGAGTATTTTGCCAAATTGCTCGGATGCATGGATGCATCACTCTTGCAACACACACGCAAACACATACACACAAATGGGTAAACACACATACACACACACGCTTGAACACACACCCACCCACATACACACACTTTCCTTGTTTTTGTATCACAACATCTTCAAGTACTACTAAATAGGGGAATGAAGACAGATGTTGAACTGGTCCCATGTATACATGAATTAATGTAATGACCTATTTGCTGTAGTTGTTTTAAAGCTTTAGTAATATAATTACATATTTTTGCCAAAGCCAAATATGTGAGTATAATTATCGACCAATCACAGCCAGGCGTGCAATATACATCACTCCCCAATCTACTCCCCTCATCTCCTCCCTCTCCCCTCTAACTTTCCCCAGCTCCTCTTTCTCCCCCTTCTCTTTCTCCCCAGCTCTTCTCTCCCGTTTCTCCCCACACCTCTCCCCCATCCTCCCCTATGCGTCCTCCGTGGTCTCCAGTGACATGTTGGTGTGGAGGTAATGAGCTCTGTCTATAGCTCAGCCCCGCAGGGCCTCGGTCAAAGGCAACTGATTAGGGAGGAGGGCAACGTTTCTTGTAGGATGAACCTGTGTTATTTTTATCAGGCCATATCCGTGTCCCCCCCCCCAAACCCCCCCTCCCCATGTTCACCGGCCTCAAGCTGTGCTCTCCTGCTGGCTGTGGAATGCCTTCGCTGAATATTAAATAGACCCACGTGGCCCCTGTACATGTACCGCTCGGTGCGTCGATAGCAGCCCCAGCAATAACAGCCATGCATGCTACTAACTGTCCCAGGTAGCAACTAACTAATTTACTGCGGTCTCACAGGTACGTGCCTTCCAACGACGGTCCTGTGTACTGTGAGGTGTTCTTCATTTTAGAAAGTCAGAGTAGCTAATGGCATTTACTAATAAAATCCTGCAGCTAGCTGCTTGCTCTCGTTTGGGCTAATGTTGGGGCTAGGGTGGATTCAGGAGGAGTGTTTTGGGAATTCTCGTGGCTTGTTCATCAATATGCCTGACCTCAGGCTGACCCAATAATAATATCCTATCGATATCCCATCAACTACAGCTGCTTCCCGCCTCCCTGGTGAATGGCCAATCGCATCAGACTCAGACTGAGATCCAATCATGTTCAACGAGATCCAATGATCGAGTAAGGAATTATTACTTGTGGTTATTTAAGCAGTAAGGAACAACCAGTGATATATGGTCATTATATCACGTCCAAGGGCTGTTCCAGGCCTGCTCAACACTGTGCCAAACTTCAGAGAGCCCGTACTGCTATTACAAACACGTACGCCTGCTTTTCCTGATTATGCATGTATATCTGTGTTCTATACTTCTGATAATGAACACACCAACGAGGAATGTTGCTTGTCTACTATGTGTTACGTGAGGTACAGTATCACAAACAACTGGTATTGATTATTGATCGGGCCCCATACAACCTCATACGTGTGTGTGTAGTCAAGAAGACACAGTGCCACATCCTACAAAGTTATGATGTAGAATACACATATGATTGGAAGACGTCCAGACTGTGGAGAGGAAAGGAAGATGAGCCAGAGTTCTGGTCTTATTTAAATATAAGCTGTTTAAGACAAAGACATCTGGGGAAGCACAGAGACATCTGGGGAAGCACAGAGACATCTGGGGAAGCACAGAGACATCTGGGGAAGCACAGAGACATCTGGGGAAGCACAGAGACATCTGGGGAAGCACAGAGACATCTGGAAAGAACTGGAAGACAGAGACAGATGGAAACGCACTTAACATCTAAGAAAGGCATGTACCATATGAATCTGACACATGTAACTTAGACAATTAGAGAAGTAATAAGTAACCTTGTCCTACCTGAATAGTCTTATATGCCACGGCTTTCTGAAAACGTTAATCATCTGTAAGATTGAGCATGTATTCCTATGAAATGATGGATTCATAAAGAGACCCCTGTTCTTTCCCTTCCCAAAAAGGAGAACCGAAGGGTTTGATTTAAGAGACCACTGCTAATAAACCCTTCTGTTCCTCCCTCAAAATGTTCCTTCAGTACCAAGTATTGACAAAATAGTCTGTTTGCCTGAAATCACAATATTCTTGGTTTGCTGGACACAATTAATAATTATTAAAAGTTGAGTGCACATGCTCACTCCCCCCCCCCCCCCCCCCCCCCCCCCCCCCCCCACACACACACACACAAACACACACACATTTGCAGTTACTTGCACATTTTGCCAGTTAGCATTGACCCATGCTAGCTCCAGACTCCTTCCTTTACATTGTTAGCACAATGTAATCCGCCTCTTAATTTACGCAGGATCGACTCCCACACCTGAAATTGTGAAGGTTGTCAGCTACTGGCGGATGTAAAGACGGTCCTGCACAACACAATGAGTCTGCAGGAACCAATAATTCATTTTGGCCTTGTTCATTTGATTATATTCACACCTGTCTATCTCCACACAGCTTTTGCCCGTGTTGCAAACATAGCTCTTTGTTAGTCATATTCGTCCCTCCGTGAAAAGTGTGCCTGGTGCGTCAATAGTTTTTGACAAATTTCAAAAGCCTTTCTGCAAATGAAGTATTCTTAAATTCAGACCACATGATTTTAGCATGAATGAGAGGCTTGTTTAATATATGCTTTTAATGACAGAGAACTCAAATGATTCCACCGAGGCATACTGCAAAAGTATTGCAATTGGAAGAACATCCACAGAACTTTGCTTTGCTCCAGGTCTGTGAGGACAAGATTGTGAATACCTTGCCCTGCCAAGTGTCAGTGGAATTGGCTTCAAGACCTTAATGAGAATCTATCTACGTATTGATTCCTATACCTGCTCAGTCAGCTCATTGAAGTGTCAAAGGATCTGATACAGCAGATCTTACTCAGTGAGAGTTCTAAGAATGGACTGTCTATCTGCATGTGTCGGTTGGTCTGCATACTTCTCTGTCTGTCTGTACCTCTCTGTCTATCTGCATGTGTCTGTCTGTATACCTCACTGTCTGGTTGTCTGTCAGCCTGTATCTTTCTGTTTGTCTGTATCTTTCTGCATGTCTGCCTGCAACTACACATCTCTCTGTCTGTCTGCATGTTTTTGACTATCTGTCTGCACTTGTCCCTCTGTCTGTCTGCATGTTTATGACTGTCTGTCTGCACTTTTCTCTCTGTCTGTCTGCATGTTTATGACTGTCTGCACTTGTCTATCTGCATCCCTCTGTCTGACTGCACGTATCTGTCTGCCTCCCTCTGTCTGACTGCTCGTGTCTGTCTGTCTGCCTCCCTCTGTCTGACTGCTCGTGTCTGTCTGTCTGCCTCCCTCTGTCTGACTGCTCGTGTCTGTCTGTCTGCCTCCCTCTGTCTGACTGCTCGTGTCTGTCTGTCTGC